>JAYKAV010000322.1:709188-732865 GCA_035582835.1 Phoebastria nigripes
GAGAAGGAGATGGAAAAGGAATCTGTTTGTACCTCACTCTCCATTGGCCCATTATGTTTAAATCTGGTATGTAGTTTACCTGATACTGTGTTCAGAGCAACTGAATGCTGTAGTTCTTTGTAATACTGACATTTTCTTAACACAATTTAAATTTAAACCCTTTATTAGTCCAGAGAAGGCTGAGCACGAAACAATAGTAGCTCTGGGAGAGTAATTATTTCTGTTCCATTGTCTGGGATGTTAGAGCTTTTGATTAGTTACACTATACAGTACTTAACAGCTAACCAGCCTCACCATGGTTAACAATACATGAGATTTTCCCTGTCCCAGCAGCACTCCAAGTACTCCTGAAATGTTGKCTCTGTCTTCAATCTTGTTATTCACAAATACCTCTAATTTTCTGGGGAGTGTGTGAAAACTACTGTACTGCCAGCAGCATAGAACGCCATGCGGCAGGCTCTGTTGGGAAGGGWTCTCTGTAAAATGGATGCATGAAGCTGTGGGTTGTAAGCCATTAAGCTTTCTCAGTACGCTTCTAATGAGCTTATGATAGCCTCACAAAATGACTGTTTTTACTGCAGCCTAGTAAATTACAGTATGTACAAATTAAATCAGTGGGACCCAATGCAAGCTGTTCCTCATCAGGTTCAACACTTCTTTTAAGAAGTGAAAAATTATGACATACTAGAACAGCTATATGTTTCAGTCATGTCATATGCTGGAAGTGTAGTGTACTTAGCTAATTTCTACAATTATCTGTATAACACCTCTCATTGTGTCCTGCAGAAACCAAGTATTTCCTCTCTTGTTCCTTCATGTTTCAAAATTGGTGTTGTAATGCATGTGAATAATAAATTTGCCTCAGCTGTTAAAAGTTAAATGCCAACAAAATAGTTCTCTGAGGCCTTGATCCTTCTCCCATGGAGGTCAGTGGCAAAATCCCAAGTGATTTTTTTTGATCACTTGTAACCTTCTGCACTACATTAAAACCACTTTTCATATATTACCTCCTTGGCAGTCTCAGGACAACATTAAAAATGCTCATAGATGTTATTTCTACATCTTCACATATTGCCTCAATTCTTTCCTCCACCAGTTTTATTTTGGTGTGACCTGAGTGGATTAGCTCCTGGTGTTCATCACGCCAAGTGACACCACTATGAAAGAAACCTTTTGGGGAATTGGTGTATATATCACATGAAAACCTGTCTCTCTCTCTCTTTCTTTCTCCGTCTTTCTCTCTATTTCTCTTTTAATACTATGGCATCTAAACAATATTAATTACAGTTTGCTAAACAGCCTGAACTGTTTTAAAATTACTACTTAAGCACCACTGGAATGGGAATTGACTTGGCCCCACTGAACCCAATAGGGCCATGCCAATTTACCTCACCTGAAGACAGCTTTGTGTATACTTTTAACTGAGCAGTCCATGGCATCAAGATGTAAATTCCTCAGAAAGCGTCTTAAGGTAAGTGGTGACCTTAATACTCTGTAAACATGATGTACGGTTGTTAAGACTGTGCAGAAAGCATTCTGCAAGATGACTTTTACTACAGGGGCTTGAGGCTGGGCAATAACCACCAGATATCCCGCAGGAGGTGGTCCAGTGCAGACAAGCTGGTGATTCAGAACGGTTTTCCAAAGGGTGGCCCTCAGAAGCATTTCCCAGGCCCTGGGGCTGGGTCTGTGCTTCAGCTCTGTCCCAGTGTACGCAGGGAGGCAGACTGGCTGCAGGGCTTCTCGCTGCTCCCCGCTTCAACACCATGCTCTGGTTTCAAAGGGGTCTTCCATCTGGTCACCCCTTGGCACTCCCAGCTCTGCTGCAGTTTYGCTGGATGGCTGCATATGGACAGGGCAGAGGGAAACTAGGTGAGTTTCTAACAGAAGCCTCATCCTCAGGAAGTCCTGTGTGTGTGCCTGGATTCCTGCTGCAGATTATAAAACTCAGCAAATATCCCCAAAGCAAAAAGTTTTATGGGTATTGATGACTATTTTTAATGACAGCATGAGGTAATGAGGTTGTGGAACAAGGGCAGCGTTAGCAACTTCAAGCATCTGACAGGCAGTAACAGATCCCTTTACCTACCTGAAGTCATGAAATTTCAACGCTTGTAAAGAGAATAATGCTTTTTGCCTTCCAGTTTTCAAGCCTTCTGCTTCCCATTTTCAAGCTTTCCCTAAAATCTCCAGAGTTAGAACTCACCTTTAAAAAGCTGACATATTCACACAGTCTTCCTATTCAAGCATCAAGAAAAACACCAAACATCACAAGTTACACAAATTATCCTCAAACCTGTCTGAAATGAAATCAAAATAAGTTGGAAAGAGAGAGCAACTAGACTGTGAATGCTTGATTAAAGCAATACTGACTGCAATGAAAGGGAAAGATAAAATGAAAATAGTTGCTACATTGCCATGTCCCTGCAACACTCAAAATTAAAACATGTGTGCCAAGCTGGAAACMTTGGTTAAGAAAACCATTTAATTCTGTAAACAAAAAAAACCCCAAACTAATTCTAATAATATATCAAAGCTAAACTAACTAGTGAAATGAAGATGAACTTCAGGTGATTTTATGAGCAGTTAGGAAAACTTGGCCTAATACCTCTTCCCCCTCCTATTGAAATGACAGCACTTTTGAGCAACTGTATTGCAGATGGCAGCAGTATTTGGAGCAGCCTTCTAGCATCCACAGTATTAAGCCAGTAGGATGCATTGGGTTTGTTCATTTTTCATTTACATATTGATCTGAATACAAGTAACAATATTGGCATATCAACTACTGCATGACTATTTTATGTATTTATGCAAATACTCACACATATACACTTATATGCAGAAAATAAGGTAGTTTCTTTTCTCATTTTGTTCATATATATGTCTATCTCTCCACTACTGGGCTGTGCCTGCCATTAATTGACCTCTGAGAGATCCTGTCCACCACCACATATAATAGGATGTTATGTAGTTATAAATAGATAACTCAGCCTACCCGCCTGCCTTCCTGCCTTTTCCTTCCTTTCTTTCTTCTTACCTTCTTTCCTTTCCTCCTTCCTTCCTTCCTTTCTTCTTACCTTCTTTCCTCTTCTCCTTCCTTCCTTCCTACTTTCCTTCCTCAGCTATGTTTTAAAACCTGGCATCATATGCCATGCATATGTGAAACATCAGAGATGATTAGTACAGACAGGAGATCGGAAAACCATGAAGCACTTTTGAAACCTTGATAGGAAGTGACTCTTCCTGGTTGTTGATTTATTGATGCTGACATTAGTTTTTTTCTCATTTTTAAAAAACTGAAAGTACCTTGGTACTTGGAAAAATACTGAAGCCAAGTAAATAATGGAAAAAAAACCCTCTGTAGGACTGAATGTCCCTGCTCCTGAAAGAACTTGCATGTGTAACTTAAAAAAAAAAGAAAAACAGAAAAAAGAAAAGGTTAAAAATGAAAGGCTTTCAGAGATGCTTCTTTACAAGCATGCAATATAATTTTCAGATGCTTACAAAGATCCAGCCCAGAAGCTATTTTGTTTCTTTAGAACCAGCGCCAGTATTATTCAACCTCTGTCAAGTCAAGGTCTGGGAATAACACCACCTTTTCAAAAGCTGTCTTCCAATAGCCATACACCAATAAACTGACTAATGAGGGCATTTGACTTTGAAGTGTCTGGAGAAGGCTGAACACATGAAGTAGTAATTTTAAAGGTGAAAGTTTCTTAGATATTTTCTTTTAAAGGGCATAAGATAATTGCCTTTTTTTTACTAGCCCTTTAAAAATCACTTGCAGACCTGTTTTAAGTCTTCTCAACACACAAAAAGATGTAACTAATATGTCAGTGGGTTGTGAAAGCCACCAAGAAACCAGAAGATTTCCACACCCTCAGTTTACTCTGGGAACCAAGTGCATTCGTGATAACAACAAAGGCAGAAAAATTAAGTTATTTTAGCCTATTAAAAAAACTAAGAACGAATGTTGTGGATTAAACAATTAAAGAAAAAATATGAAATAAAATAGACACCCCAAGTTTTCATAGTATTTAAGCCAAGCATATGATTTTTGAGCATTTAAACTTGTTCACAGAGAGAAAAGCTCAGAAGCATGCATGTTTTCAAAGGGACTTGCTCTGGCTTCACGTTGGTGACCACACATGCCTTCCCCCTATTTCACCTCTGGTGGGCTTAGAGCCTCAGGCTCTGACTTCACCAGCAAATTAAGGAGTTCCTGAGTACTGGAGTGCAGTGAATATTGCTGAATTTTTAGAGTCTTGGCACTGTTTTGGCCCTGGTCAACTGAGCAGTCCCCAAACACTTCTCAGGCACTTCCTGGGAGTTAGCATGTTCAGGGCAGCTTGCGTGCACCCTGCCCTGGATAGCGAGAGATTTGCACAGTGTGGAGGTAAGCCTTTGAATAGGCAGGCCTTTCAACAGTACAGAGGCAGCCAGCTGGCCTCCTTAAGAAAAAATATTTGATTTAGTAGCACAGAGAGACACTATGAATAGCTGCCGTATACTCAGGCTTGAATGCAGCACCAGTTCACCAGCTCTTTGGACCTCATGTGTCTTACGGGTAGAAGAACTGTAAGAGACATCATAGAGAAGTATATTGTCTCGAGGTTTCCATGATACTCTCCATAAGGCATTTCTAATGATAATAACCATTTCACCTTTTTGTGTTCAGGTGTCTGATGAACATGTCTGAGGCATTTAACATAGCCGAGGGACCCAGCTAAGGCCATGTTTAATCAAGCACATATATATTCTTTACATAGTTACTGTACTATAGCCTGATTCTGCGGACAGCTACAGCAGCAAAGCTCTACAGCTCTCCTGATTCTTCCAAAATATTCTCCCTAAAGGTGAAAGCCAAGAGAAATTTCTGGTGTGTTTTCTACCTTGCTGCTAAAGAATCCAGAAAAAATTCCACTGAAATCAGTGGCTGAATTCCAGTTGTCTCCACTGGCTCGATGATTCTGCGCACGCAGCCAAAGCTGCTGAGAGAGCCAGATTCTCAGCTGGTGTCCATTGACTTTCATGGAGATAGGCCAGGTCACATCGGCTGGGGATTTTGCCAGAGATGTTGACAAAAAGGCGCAGATGAAAAGAGTCAGCTATGTGAGGCTTATAGTTAACTTGGCACATCTAAAAGTAGCCGAAGCACCACTACAAGGGATACATTTACTGCAAAGTACAACAGGGAAAGAAAGTATATTCAGAAGATGGATGCTTCTAACCCTCTTAGAAACCATAATGATACGTCAGGCCAAGATTTCCCCACATGGAAGCCATGGTGAGGATGACTTAGTTCTGTCCTAAAAGGCTGTCTTTAAATTGCCCCCTTTCTTTCTGCTCTAAGATTAATAACCATAGCAGCCAAACCAAGCAAACCACACGCTGTTTGAGACAAACCACACTCTCAACAGCACAGTAGACCACTTCAGTGATAAGAATTTCATGTCTCAAACTATGGCTTATGGCTTCTTGTTGGCTGCTGGGGAGCAGGGCAGGGCCCTGGGGCTCCCTGTCTACCTTTGTGCTGAGAGCTCCAGCTGCACAGCTCCTGTGTACACCATTTCTCTGTGTTCAGCCTAATGACGGAAGCCTTGACATGAAGTAAGACAAAACCCATGGACAAAATAGGTAATAGGTGGTCAGGTCAACATGCAGGTCAACAGCTCGTGTAGGCTTGAATCAACTGCCTTCATCCCAACTCTGATTCCTCATTGGTGTTTCTGGTAACATGGATAGTGATGCTATCACAAGACCTAATCTTTCAGCTCTTTTGTATCAGCTACTTACTCTTTTCCCTCTAAAATGACTGCTATACAAAACATTCCAATGAATATCAGAAAAAATCTGATAGTCTGTAATGAATTATGTCCAGGGAAAAAAACCCTATATTTTTGAGAGAAAAAAATAATTTTACATTAGGTGACAAATTGGGTAAAAAGTGYACTAAGTTTTTATATTGAACGTATGTATGAACCTGACTATGGTATAAAATTTCCCAAACCATAAGCGTACATGTATCTTTTGATTTTGCATTGATCCTTTTCAAATGAAGACAAACTGAAAATTGCACAGGATAAAACCAGTCATTCTATAGAGCATATGACAGCCTACGTGGGAGTGGGAAGGGAACTTCTCTGAAAGTAAAAACTGACTGCAGCATAATTTCTGGAAGTTTCTAGTGAGACAGCTGATACGACAACTGTTGGAAATGCAATACTGGAGAGAATGGATATTGGTCTCATCCAATGTGGTATGCACCTTGGTCTTGAGAAGCTTAATGTAAAGAAAAAATATATGCTTGCACTGCTTTGTCTTTTATCACTGAAATGGTGGTTGTTAACAATCTAGCCATTTAATATACTGCTCTATTTATTACTGCATATTTAATGAAGCATAAATCATTAAAATTATCCTTCAGTGCAAACAGAGAGGAGGGACTTGGAAGTGCCATGCCGTGTGATCCATGGGACTGGGCTGAGGCATTTACTCCCCTCTCCTTTTCCACTCATGTATCTGATGCTGCTTATGGATTAAGTGGAGTTCCTCCTATAAACAAAAAATAGCTATACATAAAGTTTATTGTGCCTCTGCTACAAATTACAGTTGGAGATAGGCTAGTCCTGTTAAAAGTACAAGTAGTGCTTTATCATGTTGAACCTTCAACACCCTCAAAGAGCTAATAAATAGAATATTAGTACTAAGTCTATTTAAACCCCTCCTACTCCCTTCGTGCCCTRTGTGCTAGATGTGCTACTTAGGCTTTAATGCAGGTCTTTCACAGACATTTCCCCCTTTGTGTCTGCTCTTCCCAAACTTGCATTAAAGCTGCATCATTATGAACTATATGACAGTTCATGACACATAAAATCAATCTGCTGCTTCTCCCCACCAGACAGCCAAAGAAGGAATCAGGAGCCACAAACATGTATTTGAAGTACATCCTTGGATAATGGTTTGGGATCATTCTTGAACTCAGCATCCTCTAAACACTTCAGAAAGTCTGTATTTATCATTTTAGGCAGCCAAAATATAGATTCAGGTGCTCGGTTTAAGRACACGTGTTTTGTTCGAGGTCACATCAGCAATTGGTTGTAGAATGTACCAGAAGTCAAAAAAGCAGTGAACTTGACTTTGTAGATTTTAATATGGGCTATATAGATTTTTTATTTTTTTGTGTTTGCTCTCCGAAGATACTTGTATAAATCTCCACAGCRGTTTGGATATATTCTCTGTGTATAATATTTCTGATGGATCCACTCCCCCATCTAGTTCAGCTTGACTTTAGTTATAACCTTTCTCCATTGTGTTGTTGACTTAATTTGAAAACAAATTAATTTTTAAAAAAGTGAATATCAAAGCTCACTAGAAAAGAAAGTCACTCCCAAAAAAGCATTGGTCTCCACTACTGCCAAATGTCTTTGGAAAATATGCTGTTCTGAGTTTGACAGTAGTCATATAGCAGCCACCTTCAATCAAATCTTAAAGAATACACAGAAATGTCGATCCTTCTAAGTCTATCCTAGCCAAAACCAGGACACAAACCTTTCTCTCTGATCTTTTTTTWAATGATTATAGTGATAGGACAAGGGGTAATGGTTTTAAACTAAAAGAGGGTAGATTCAGACTAGATATAMGGAAGACATTTTTTACGACGAGGGTGGTGAAACACTGGAACAGGTTGCCCAGAGAGGCGGTAGATGCCCCATYCCTGGAAACATTCAAGGTCAGGCTGGATGGGGCTCTGAGCAACCTGATCTAGTTGAAGATGCCCCTGCTCAWTGCAGGGGCGGTTGGACTAGATAACCTTTAAAGGTCCCTTCCAACCCAAACTATTCTATGATTCTATTCTATKATTCTATTATTATTACTCATGAAGAATTTAACCTGTAGTTTAAATATACTGTGAAATAACGAAGCCACCCATAGTCCATGAGACGCATACTGCTTGTGAGCATTCTTAGTAATGCTTTATACTTTCTGAGAAATATGTAAGTAAAAATATGGGCTGATGTGAACTAGTGAGATCATAAAATTATTGCAGAAAAACAATCCCTCTTAGTTGCGATTCAATGCCATGCTACCAATCTCAAAACCCTCAAATTTGTAAGTGTAAGACAATGCTTTGTAATGGTCAAAGTATTAGGCTAAGAAGCAGGAATCACTAACTTTTCTGGATGGCTTTGAAGCTGACTCTTTCCTTTAGGAAAACACTTAGCCCCTTTATAACATTTTCCCCGTATCTGATACTGATTTCATGTTGATTTCCCAGCAGTGTAGTTCCATTCACTTCAGTAAAAGGCTTCATGATTTACACTAGCATAAATGAAAATACAATCAGGTTCCTCATTTTAAAGATGGAAATCATAGTTATCATTCTCCCTACGGGTAATGTAAGGATTAATTAGTATTAGTCTGTGCTCATGAAGGTTTTAAAAAAAAATATAGTGGTAACTATGATAAATATTATTCCTTTTATGCTGAAAGTTCATGCTGACTTGCAAAAATGTTTCTAAGTTAGGTCAGTGTAGCAGTAATTTGAGAAGGTGAAGGTCTAACTTCTTGATAATGGAGATTTACAACCTTGTGAGATTTTCCAACCTTGAAATAATATTAATTATAATAATTCATTCTTTACATCATAGTCATGCCTTCTTCCTCTTTAAGAAGTTAATAATAAATCTATTTTAAACATTTGAAATACATCTGAATAAGAAATAACCATATACCTTAAGGTAACCTCCTCTTCCTGAATTCAAAGGCAGTTTTTATTCCATTCTGGCAAAGTAGAGAGGCCTAAAATTGTGAATTATTAATGTCTGCATCCATTTTAAAGTCTCTTTAGAAAAGAGATAAAAGAGGCCTTGTTGTAAATGACAATTAGATCTACCATCTACGTAAGATCATAATATTATCAAGCGGTAGTAATCTTATAGAGGAAAAAGAAAGCAATTAACAATTTTGAAAAGAAATAGTAAAATAGACACGTTATCAATGAATTTGCTAAGTTCCTTTAAAGAAAGAATCGTCTGTGTGCATAAATTTGGAGTTGGGGTGAGTTGAGAACATGAAAACCTATCGGGATGGCACACAAAATAGTGAAAATAAGGGCTTTTACTGTGAGGGCTCTTTGTAAGGATTTTAAACCTAACTATCCCAATTTAACATAAATCTTCCATACTGCAAGTGAATATTAGAAGTCATGAAGGGCAAGACACAACAAACTTGGTGGTGTTCAAACAAGACTGCAAACAAGCCATAAACACCTGCACATTACCTGCTCAAAATGAAACTCAGCCCAGGACACATCATTCATCTGCCCATTTTAATTAACTTTTTCCTAAGTTAAACCAATCAGAGAAGCAACATGCAACTGTGCATGAGGAACATGCTAGAAACAATGAATATTTTAATGTAAAGCCTTGTAGGAGTCAGATAAACAGAAATGACAGTTTTGCATAAAGACTTCGGAAACTATAGGACATGCTTGTAAAAGATCCAGTTCTGATATGCTCCTTTATGTCAGCTTGTGCCCTGTTAAGTAAGTCCCATATGTTTATGAAAGCCACCCCTTTCTTGCATAACCAAAATACACATTTGAAAGAAATAAACCGAACTTTGTTATTCTCTGGACCAATACAGAAAGTTTGTATTCAATTGTCTGGCTTTTGTCCAGCAAAGTGTCAACTGATGATCAGATAGGTGCTGCTTTTTCAAGTCTGCCCTTATAAGTGGGAACCTCACATACCACCACAGCTTTATATTAGCAAGGATTTTTCATATGTCTCATGAAGATTTGTATCCACAAATGGATCTCAAGCCGGGAGTCACGCTCTGAGCTACATCCCGCAAAGTTCCCAAGTTATGAGCCATTCATTGCGTGTCAGTGGAGAGCTATAAAGGCAAACGTTGAATCCTTTCCTAGTTTCTGTGTTACTGTGTCGTGGTTTAACCCTGGCAGCACCTAACCACCACGCAGCCGCTCGCTCACCCCCCTCACTCCGGTGGGATGGGGGAGAGAATCGGGAGGGCACGAGTAGGAAAACTCGTGGGTTGAGATAAAAACAGTTTAATAATTGAAATAAAACAAAGTAGAACAGTAATAGTAACAGTGATAACAACAACAACAATATACAAAGCAGGCGATGCACAATGCAATTGCTCACCACCCGCCGAACTGAACGAGAGCCCGGGACCCTGGGCCGCCCCACACACCCTTAGTTTTTATACTGAGCATGACRTYACATGGTATGGAATACCCCATTGGCCAGCTGGGTCAAACACCCCGGCTATGCTCCCCCCGCCAGCTTCCCACGCACCTGGCAGGGCATGGGAGGCCRAAAAGTGCCCGGTGCAAGCACCACCCAGCAACACCCAAAACATCAATGGGCCATCAACGCTCCTATTATACCAAACCCAAAACACAGCACACCCTCCCCAGCTACTGGGAAGAAAGTTAACTCTGTCCCAGCTGGAACCAGGACATACTGAAAGAAGCTAGACACACCTGTATAGTTTTGCTTATTTCTCAGCTGAATGAAGCTAGAAAGCTGGACCTGGAATTTATAGTATTTAAACTGGTTTACATATCAATCATCTCATTCATGTTAAGTTCATATTTTTGCAACATTTTTTAGTTTAAAAGGTCGTGCAGATTTTTTATATGCTTCATTATCTAGGGTATGTTTGCAGGCGTGCCTACAAAAATATGATATTGATGCATGAACACATTTCATATATAAATGAAATTGGTTCTCTCAAGCAACATGTATATGTCTATCGTGAGTGGGATTAAAGTTGGATTGGGATAGATTTCTTTCATGTACACTGACAAGCTTGGGCACTAATGCAGCCTGAACATTTAATAGAGTGCACAGACAATGAGATGATGTGCAAAACCAGTTACTGTGTGATGTCTGAACTTTGATCCAGTTCATCCAAGAAACTCCTCCTCTGTTTGCATCCTGCCAAGAAGAAACAAACAAATAACTCTGCTAACGTTGTACAGCATCATGAGGAAATCAAACATCATCCCCCACACTGTGGGAACAGATTTATAGAAGACAGACTCATGAAAGAAAGAATAAAAATTCTACCAACACTCAGAAAAGTGAATGTGGTTGATGACCCCACTGAGGATAGGCACAGGCTTTGCATTTTTTATTCCAATTTCATGGAGTATTTCTGTTACATAACTGATTTTTTTCCCCTCCAAATTTAAAAACAAATCTATACAACAAAAATAAAACACTGATCTACACTTTTTTCCCTAGGAATTGTTTAGCTGAAAAAAGCATTTTAATTACAAAATATTATCATAGAGCCTCATGAGGAACGTAATTCACAAGTTGAACGCTTTTGTTTTCTTCCATGGCCAAGTTCATCAGCTGGACTATATCTCCCGTGAGCCACTTTTTAAGGTTGTGAATGGAATAGTGTAGGCATCAGAACTTGTAACTACAAGTTACCCACAGCCACTAAAATCAAGCACCTGAGATGCTGCAGTAGAGAGAAATCTTAAATCCTAGTGTCTCAGAGATACAACTATACGTCAGTAGGGAGTTTTTGCTGTTAGCATCTAGGTCTGTATACCTGTAATAGCAAACTACATGGATATTTTGGAAGCTGTCCACAGACCCTGTGCTGTTCTGTGTTGTATTGTTGCCAGGCCTCTGCTTGTTACTGGGAAGGCACTTACGTGATTAGGTAATTGCACGTTCTTCTTTCAGGGTTGTCACATACGGATTTCATCATATAAGAGAGCAAATCAACCACCAGCTATGGTTGATAGGACAGGTAAGACAGAAGACAACCAAGAGAGAATGGCAGATCTATGAAATAATAAAACTTCAATAGAATATTGTGTTAAATCACAAAAAAATATATATGTATCTTTAAGAACGGGCCATAAACCTCTTCTGAGTTGCTGAATGCAATTATTCATTATTGTTGTTATTATTATCACTTACCCTGTTCTTRAGATGATAAAATTTTATTAAATGGTAGTTCAATCCTTATTAGTAGGTATTTAATTAAGTGAATAGTTTTACTGCACACATTTTTATTAATTGACCTGTGTCAGGTAGCTATAAGGGAAAGGCAGATCTAACATACAGCWCTTTAGCTTTTAAATGTCAGCAATAGAATGATATAGCATTACAACACTTAGCAATTTTCTTATTAACTTCTATACTGAACTCTACCCTAGCCCATAAATAAAACAGGAGTTACCTCTAATACATAAGAGAATTGAGTCGAAGAGCATTATCAAACCGAGTAAGGATAAAAACTAAGAATAAGGAAAGAAAAAGAAGAAAAAGCAAACAAATTAAAATAACATGATACACTGATTTATATGACATGTTAATCATCTATTATTTATCCTAAGTGCTTTTTGAGTTCTCATCTAATTTCACTATAGCATCACAGATAGACTATAGTCACCTTTTCCTGAACGTTAATAATTGATAAGCAATATTTAGCTTGCAAATAGGAAGCTGATGCATACTCTTTGGAAAGCCATGCATTGCGAAAGCTTCTCCCCTTGGGTGAAATCYGCTCCATCTGCATAAAATTATTCTATAAAGCATTGAGGGCTTTGGGAAGCAGAATCCTTCCAACCCATATCTACAGTCCTCACAGCTGATCCTTACATTTTGTTCCTGGCTTACCTTCTTCGCAGCTTTTGACACCCACTTACAGAAAAAGAGTCTTTTTTCTGTGCACATTGCTGTTTTGGCTCATCCTTTTTGCCTCCAAGGCCCTAGACAGACACTGAACACTGCAAAGGAGAGTGTGCTGGGTGTTTACACTAGGATAAATTTCACTACAAGTGCCTGTAAAAAAGGATGCCCATAGGACTGCCTATTATTCTGGGAATCACACTGGAAATTTCTGATGAGGATTCTGGAGTATCTAATGAAGAGAACTTGGAGTCAACAAAGAGCTATGCAGATTCACATCAGCTGAGAGTGCACCCAGGGAGATTAGGCAATGCAGGGTGAATATTCACACTGTGTAGATGTGAGCAGTACATGTTATGCTTACATTTGCCTTTACAAACTCACAGTTCCTTGATTGAACAACAAGGATGCAGTACATTATAACTTCTATGTTTCTCATGAGACAAATTTTCACACTTTTGACAAACTGGATTTCATTAATTTTCACCTTTCCAATCAGAGGTGTTTTGGTTTTCTTTGCTATCATATTCTGGGTATCAAGGAGAGTATAACTGCAAAAGTCTTTATAATAATTTATCATGGTTACCTGCTGCTGAAGTTCTAGATAATTGTATGGCTAGTTCTGTCCTGGCTATATTTCAACAACTATATGGACAAAAATCACCCCCAGGAATAAAATTTGTAACACACCAAAACTTTCTGACTTCCCAGCTGAGCTATAACGATTTATGCTACAGAATCCCATTTGTGGTACATGTATACGAGTAAATTTTTTTGCCTTAATTCCATTTGCCATATATGACAATGACTGCTTAGCTTTATGCTTTTGCTCTCTTCTTCTAAGTCTTTTAATTCATCTGACTTGTTGGCAAAAATGTATACAGATTTTGTTTATATCTCTCAGTGAAGAACAAACTCTTGATTATAAAGCTTTTTTTTCTCTGTGTGTGGATTTGCCTTTAGAGCTTTCCATGTTGCCTGAGTTTTACTTAAGTCATATATTTACTGACATTTACTGGCATACTGGCAATATATAGATTAGTTGGAAAATATATTAATACTATATATTTTTTGCAAAGAGAGGGAATGGTTCCCTAATTCTGAAGCAGTTGCCTCAATTTGGGAAGCTTATTTTGATATTTTACTGACACCATTAGAATGCCTATCAATTAGTCTTTCATCACAGTTGCTCCTACTAAATAGTCAGTTAGCATATTTAGTAATCATGTGTCCAAACCATTTGATTCAAAATGTTCATTGTTGCCTCCAAATATGAAAATAACGTAATTTCCCAACACTTGAACTGCTATCATAATGGACCAAAACCAGCTTAATTTAGTTGTATAAGTATTCCCATTCAAATAATTTTATCAGTAATGGCTGCAAATGAACCATGAAATTTAGCTGTTTTCTAGTCAAGTATAATCTAGTGGAATATCTCATGTAGCTTTAGATCTTGATACAGAATTTTCTGATCCAGTTTGTTAAGTTGATTCAGAATGTACGTGCCAACCTGACAAAAGGATTTGGAGTTGATTCCTATTAATACAGATTAAAATTAGGACAGGAAATGTCACTCAGCTCTCTGGACACTCAGAATGGTTGCCAGAGGACTTAAATGTTTTCCTTTTTCCACACAGACTCTTAAAAAGTTTATTTGAGTTTTATAAAATAATTAATTTAGCAAGTTGAAAGGTAATGGTGAGAAATAATAGAGTATTCTAGGCCACATAAAAATTCTAATGACTATTTCTGAGCAAACAGTTAAAAAAAATGGTTTGTTCTTCCTTTAAATTTTATGGAGCTTAGTAAGGATGTAATTCATTGATCATGTATTTTTGGTCTCATTTATATATCAAAATACAATATCTGCTATTTACAAGTTTATATATGCCAGCAATTACTACATGTAATAACGACCAAAATACCATAATATGTACAATTTGATTATACAAATTTGATTAATTCTCATAAACAGATGGATGGTAGAGCGGGGGAAGCCAGAACTAGTCACTGTCAAAATGACAATACAGCTTGAATCAATTTCTTCAAGAGGTATTAACTTCAATTGCAATATTAAAAGAAGTTACTTTAACATTATTTTTATGGTYTACCATGGGATGCTTTTTTATTAGTGTCATCATGGATTATTAACAGRTGAACTCTGCGTGAGGAAAACCAGCCCTCTTCATGTATTTTATACAATTCCGATATTTTACACAAAACCTATGTTAAAACAACTTTACCAAGGTTTTAAGTCGTGCCTCTTTACATTAGGAAATGCCACAGTTACAGTGGCCTGGACAGCCTCAGTTCAGTTCCCGGCATTATTAGTTGTCTTCATTAACATATCCCCTATTTCATTCCATGACCAGCCACTACCTGAGCTTTCCACGAGACCCTTGCCCCCTTCTGTACCTAGGCTGCACAGTGCTCATTTAATGAGTAGGCATTCAATATTTGTTTATTTGTCTGTTTTTTTCTCACTTTTCACCGTATGGCCCTAGGCTATGTGTATACTGAACAAACCAAGCACTAAGAAATAATTATCCTTTCCCTTGGGAGCATTACTATAGCAATCCTTCCTGTACCAATAATACTTCACAAATATGAATCCATTTATCTGCACAAAAGCCCTGTTCAGAAGAGAGAGGTTATGCAACAAGCAGTTTACAGATGGGAATGTGAGGCACGCAAGTTTAAAGTCAACAGTTTGACTTAAATTTGGACTAATTTTTAAATTACCTGTTTTTCATCACGCGTAACAACACATGGAACCATACAAAGCTGGTCACAGCTTCTGTCAACTTCATTCATGGGTGTGAGTATAGCATAGACCTTGAAGCAAATATTTGCATTGCAGAGGTCAGATTTCTGGCATCCTCATGCAGCTCCCGAGATTTCAGAAAGACAGGTCTGAAAGGAAGGTTCATACAGGGGGCAGATGATTCTCGCCTCTTGGAAGGGTGGCTGAGCAAAAGAAAGAGGCATAACTCTAGTGGAAGGTCTCCAAATGGCAGGGAGGGCTCAGCTCACCAAGAGAGCGATCAACATGAAGATTGCCACRGCAGGGTGAAGAACAGGGTAACATCAATGAAAGCCAGAAAAGGAATGGAGGCAAACTGACAACAAATGGCTCAGCACACATACCCCTAAAAACCAGACAAAAAGCATGAGGTGTGTGAGAAACAGAACCGCAGTCCCAACGCTGCAGCTATTCAAGATGGAAAAGGAATAAACATGCATGTGTGTGTAGGAGAGCTTTCCAGCAAGGAAATGTAACTTTAGGTGATCCAGAAATTTCAGAAGAGTACCAGGCAATTATGTTATTTCAATTTAATTTAAGCATTTTATATTGCAACAGATGAGTAGAGCTGTCTCATTTATGTATTTATATTATATTGTGTTAAAAAGGTCATGCAGGGGATCAGGAAGGTGTTATGTTTACCTTGTCTTAGCTACTACACTTTGTGAAATATTCTTTTCTCCTGGAAAGCAGGAGAAAGAGAAAGATTACTCCAACAGTAGCCCCAATGAGCATGACTGGTTCTGGAAAACTTTCTGGAGTGTAGAGTGGAGCAGATAGTGGCAGAGAGAAAATGGGAGACTCCAAAAAAGTGTCCTGTCCAATAAGGGAAACGGTCCCAAATTAGGTCTTAGCAGTGTCAGGTAAGAGACTTTCCTGAAAAGTCATAAGGAAGATCTGTAGTGAGAGAGACTGCAGTTTTCCTTGAACTAAAAAGATGCTGAAGGTTAGACTTACAACACAGTATGGAAAAAAGCTATAAACACCACAAAGACACAGTGGTTAGGAAGTTGATTTGTTTCCAAACATCTTGTTTAATCTGTCTCACCCAGTGCTTCTGAGGCTTCCCCTATTTAGTGAGTTACCTTGCTGTAGTTTGGTTGGTTTTGTTCTTTAAGTAAAACATTAGCTTTAGAGATTGGATGTCATTACTGTCCTTTGGCATGCTCACATCAAAAATGAGAAGAGAGGAAAGTGGTTTCCTTGGCCAAAGATGGTCCCCTGGAGCCAGCCACAATATGATCCTCCCCAGCCTGATATGAGCAATAGCAGGCTAGAAAACTCTGCTGAAGTGCACAGTGAAGCTGTGGCAAATGCCCCTTTCAAATAGGAAAGCCACAAAACAACRGATAGTTCAGTTTACCCTTCATGGTAACTGACACCCTGGAGGTCTGGTCATGGCTGCAGAGCAGTGCGTATTTGGAACTGATTTTTTGTTAAATGTCATATTCTAGTAGAGTATTCTAACAGAATTTGGTATCATATAAGGAGATAGGCTAAGGAAAGGTAAAAAGGGTTTATCTTTTAATAGAGTTTATTAGGCACAATACAGATTCCCACACATCAAGCCAGTAACTGGTTATGGTCTTGTAGTATAAGAAGGAGAAACAAAGGAGAAGACAATTGGGAACAACACAAAATTGTGATGACTCCTTGGTACCAGTAGGATAGCAAACAAGCTAACACTAAAGAGGATAGGTGTTGGTCCATTGGGTAGTGGAGGACTTAGATGGGCTACAGCCAGACACAGAGAAATTGAGAACCAGTAAGGAAATACCAAGACCATGAAGGAGTCTAGTAGTTGTTAGCGGAGGCTGACTATCTTAGCAAATGTGCATACTGATTAGAAACTTACAAACACCAAATGATGAGGCATGGGGAAAGAGGGAATTCTAAGAATGGACTTTGGAAAAGGAGAGATAATCATAAGCGAGGCAACAATCCTGAAGTCTTAAGACTGGGCAGAACCAACCACAGCTATGTTGCAGTAGATCAAAGTGGACACTGACTGATGTAGGCATTGAGGAGACTGTATTCAGATGGGTTGTACTGAGTGTGTAAAAGTGGATCTGAAAGGTTGTCCTTCACTGCTCCAAGCCTGCATGCACAATTTGTCTGCAGGCCATCATAAGCCATTGCTCTGTAAGCTTACAAATACTCCCYCACCAATAAATGAAATCTTTATTACAGACAAAGCCTTTATTTGACTCTCCTACCACCTGAGTAGTTGTCAGTGCTGGGATCTTGCAGAGAGGCTTCCCATTAGAGAAGAAATCAGAACTGCAGGACTAGGATTTGCTTTATATACCTTGTTTTCTTTTAGTTATATGAAACAGTCAGTAAACCAACTACAACACCAGTATGAGACAAGAAAGTGCTGCTATCATTTCAGAGTCCAATGCCAGGTCTCTAGAAAGCAACTTTTCTTCAAGAAGTGGCTGTATTCAGAGAACTGTCTGAGAAAATATCTTTTTTTTTTCCCAAAAGTCCTTCTCAGAAATTACCTCAAACCCCTCCTCTCCCCCAACCCAACCCTCAAACCCCTGAATGATGCAGCATTTCCTCAAAGCCAATATACTATTCACAGACACAAAAAAGTTAGGTGACTATATATAATGATGCCATCCAGTAATGCTTGCTTTAAAAACATATTTCCAGCAGAGACACAATTCCTAAAGAAGAGACAATTTAATCACATAGACTGAATATACAATTTTTTTTCTTACACACTGTCTTCTATTTCAAGCTTTATTTTGAAGGTAGCAAACTGATTTAATCTGAAAGAGATTAATTAATATTTTTGTAGAATTTCACAAATCTTGAGAAGAATCAGAAGAGGTTCTCTGGTGTCTGAATAGTTTATTATCTCAATGCAAGCTCCAGTCTCCTTCTTACCAACAAACCTCTGAAAGAGTTCCATTCTTTCTGTGTTTATAGGAATTTAGTACTCAGGTTTGGATATGGAGCACTCATTTATCTTGATTGCCAGGCTTTTGTGATTCTTGCCCCATGTCAACATCACCTGATTTGACTAACATAATCTTTATCTTGGAATCTCAAAACTATTGTCAGGTCTCAGAAGAGCTCAGATTTGGTTCTTTTGGACTATGTGATGAGGGTTTTTTATTATGCTCAAAAATCTAATTGAACAAGTTTTGAACAAAGAGCATCACATTGTCCAATTCTATTCCAGCAAGAGTACAATGGCTTCTGTTTTCTAATTTTCCTGCTTTGTTCAACATAAAAAATCAACACTCTGTCTCAGTTCATAGATCTCTTTGTTTCAGCTTCCCTTTCTTCGATGTTGCTTATTCCTTCCTCTGTTTCATGCACACGTTTGGTTAATTTATCCAATTTAGCATCCATTGCATCTCCCTTTCATTTAAGTCTCTCCCATGCTGTGAAGAATGACTGTCCAGGTCCATTTTATTTCTCTAAATATTGCTGCAATATCTGCAGGAGCTTCTTTTTCCCTAAAGGGCACTAAGACAGACACTGTGTTTTCCATAATGTCTGTGAATTCTCTTGAGCAGCCTTCACTGGGCTTCTGTGGACTACATGATGCTCCTAAACTGTTGCTCTTAACGATCTGTTGCTCTGCGGTGATCTTTTGCTCATCTTYCTCCAATGCTGGCAAAAAGCTAAGACCCAGAGAGAAAGGACTGAAAATTTGAATGTTTGCCCAGTTTGCAATTGGCCTAAAGCGATGGGGGAAAGGCTTATGAAAGTATTTTGGCATCTACCTCCAATGCAATTCATAACCAAGCCTACAGGGGTAGCATATTGAGTTTGGTGGGCACCTAGCCCTTGAGAGGACATTAAAAACGGGACACATTTTTCAGAGGCAAGGTGAATCAGTTATTTTTTTGTCAAGTCTTATTGAGCAGAAAGCAGCATCCTGCTCATTCCTTTTGCCAGGCAGCCAAGCACTRTATGCCGTATTTAGAGCTGACTGGATGAGGGGGCAGGGGGATGGCTCCTGAATTCCTTTGGAGAGGCAGGCTAGGACAATGGCAAAGTCCAGATCAAATTTGCTAGTAATGCATGCCTGGATTGGAATTTGCCATTTTAGTAGCCTTCCATTAAAGCACAATTAGTGTGTCCCTATACCTAATATTGATACTGACAGAACAGATAACAATAGCTTCTTTTATTTTATTTTAAGTTGGTAACACCCAAACCAGAAAGAATTGATAATTTTCATAATCAGGATTTTTCTCCATCAGCACCTTAAATTAAGAATAAAAGTATTTATCCTAGGCAATGGTAGTGTTGAATATTTTTGTCACTTTGTCTTTGAGAAGTTTCTGGTCCAATTCCCTGTGGGTCAGTTTCTACTTCAAATGTGATGCCTTTGCTGCAATTGCAGAAGAAAGTCAGAAGATGATTAAATATGCAGAGCTGCAGATAATAATGGTCAAGGCTGAGTCTGCAAAAGAGAGGAAAATGTGAAATAGCAATACATGTCCTCAATCTGTTTTTATTACTGATGTTTTGGGATTTTAGGGCATTTATCTACCACCTTTCAAGTACCAGATTCTCTTCAGGAAACATATATCATTTACTTTCTGTACTCATTTTTCTGAAAATATTCCACTGCTTATTTCTTGGACTTGTGGCTTGACCTTGAACTGAGACTTCAGCAAAATAAGTAGATTATTATCAGGATTACAAAACAAACACTATGCTGGCCATACATATTTCAGGATGCCCATTCTAAGACTTCTGAAAGGGGCTTTGAATATACTAAATATTTACCCTATGAAATGAGGTCAATTTTTAGCATCTTTCAAAAACTGAGACATGCAAAATCATTGGACACTGTCATAAATTTTGGCCATATGTGCATGTGTGTATTTATCTGCATGTATGAGTATGTTATTGTAAAAGTTTTAATTTTCTCTAACTTCCCTGAATAATTTGCTGGAAAGTCTTCCCTTGTCACATATAGTAATATGGATTTACCAGGTAATTAAACATAGGGTGACATATTTAATTACACAAAATATTGTTTGTCAAATAACATATCCACTGAGTTTCAATAAATGTTTACTATATGCCTAGGTATCTAATTAAATAGGTGATAAATTTCATTAGAGAGATTCTTGAAACAATTTGTTTTTTCTAAAACCTGGTCACTTTTAACACTTTTAAATTAAATCCTTATTTCAGTGACTATATTTAAAGTGTGACTTGAATTCCCTGTAGTTCACCTCAGAGGTTTTTTATTTTTACTCCTGGCTAATAAACTAAGAGGCATACCAGTCATACCAGTAAAACCCCAAGCAAGCTGCCCTGTATCATACTTCACACTTCATCAAGATTCTTCCCTGTGTAGTAATACTATTCATAGGGTTTTATATTTGTTTGTTTTGTTTCTATGGTTATTTTTCCACTTACCTTAGGAAGCGTGATTGGTTTTTCTCAGCTTCCAATCTCCACTAGAACATTTTGAGTTGTCCAGAAAATCACTTAAAGCTCTTACTGGTCAAATAGAGCTGAGTGAACGGACACGTGATTTATCTACATCTGCTGAATGAGGTGAAAACAGTCTTTCAAACACAGGGAGAAAAATACAGAAATGTTTCACCTCCTAAAACTGTTTTTTAAATGGCTTGGTTATTTCCTTTATAAATGGCATACATCTAGCATTGTAGGCACCACAACTGTCCTTAAAAATATATTATCTTGCATCATTTTCTAGAAAATAACTACATATAAAATCTCAAATTTAAGAAGTAACTTATTCTTTCTCACCCATCCCATGTCCCAGTTCAAGCTATACTTTGTTAGGGAAAACCTACAAAGCCAGAGGGGTCTCGCAGCACTGTAGGACTCTGACAAATAAGCAGCAAATTGAGTTTCAAAAGCATGAACTCAGCGCGATGGTTGAGAAAATGCCTTTACAGCTGTGTCCCTTTCATAGCTTCACAGAGAGACTGGAAACTTGAATTATTCCAATCACCATAGCATAATCTCTGTCACATAAGGATCTTGACAATTACTCAAGTAACAAGGATGCATTAAGGATGTGAAGGACAAAATAACTGGATCTTGCCTCTTAGAATTTAACAAGGAATTCATGTGCCTCACAGGCAAGCTGGGATTTTCCTTTTCAGTGTACCACCAAATAAGGCCTATATCCATAGATAAAACACGGTAAAAACTGTTCAGTCACAGTGAAGCAGCGTTTCAACCACCATCTCATAGTTTTCCCAAGTGTTTAATCATTAGCATACCTCTGGGCATGCTTTTGGACTGTGCCAACTCCTACTCCCCAAGAGGGTGTTTTGTGCAATGCCACAGGTCTGTGCTCTGCCTTGGCAGCTGTGCAGACTCTTCGGATGAGGCTGCCCTGTTTGGGAAGGAAGACAACTAAGCATGAGGAAGCATGCGRTGCCACACCACGTGGCTGCAGAGCAAGGGAGCAGTCGTTGCCTATACTACTGAGCAACAGCTATGAAGTCATGTGTACCAAAGTTTTAGCTTGGTTTTGCCAAGATTCACTTCTTTTCTCAGTGGGTTATTTTGTCCATTCCTGAATTGATAAGGATTCAAATCCTTATTAAAAAATGAATTAAAATCTTCCTCCCAAGTAGAGATGAAATATACTTTGAGACTGCCACCACATGGACAATCAGAAAGATACAGAGAAGTTAACAAGCTCCTCAGGAAGTAAAGAGGAGGCAGCTAGACAAGCTTCTTCAAATCATGGGAGAGAGATGTCCTCTAATTTCACTACCTAATAGCTTATCAAGCCCATCTTAGGCATGAGTAGAGTATGTTTCAGGTAGCTCACCTAAATCTAAATCCTCCACCCTTTTCACTCACAGTGAAAATAAATCTAGCTGTAGCACCCAGAAGATCTGAGGAAATGGTGGTAGAGGTGGTTACATTCAACACCACAGACCCTAGAGTTGGAATCATCTCTCTCTCTCCTCTAGTGGCCTCCTCTATATCCTGAACATGTAAACAACAGCTGCAGGATGTTAAGAGCCACTAAAAGCTCAGTTCTGTGTTTCAGGTATTAAATTACTCAAGCCCATGGAGACTTATTTTTGTTCTGATTTTAGACATGTTGACTAAGTAAATCTCATGTTGACAAGAATGAGACCAAATTGGAAGCTAATTTGTTGCTGCCTGACGTCAGGAAAAATATAACTTGCCCACTGATGCCACACAAAGAACTTTATTCCTAAATAAAGCACTTTGATAAAAAACCATTCTCCTTATGTAATTAGGAAATACAAAGGGCAAAGCGAGATTTTGAGTTTTAATAGCAAAAGATAATAAATCCTGTTTACAACCCTTACGACAAAAGGCTTACTATAACACAAAAGAGGTGGAAAATTCAGTTTCAGAAGTATTCTGAAAGCATGTCATCTCAGAGCTATAAATAATGAATTGT
Source organism: Phoebastria nigripes (assembly GCA_035582835.1). Classification (NCBI taxonomy): domain Eukaryota; kingdom Metazoa; phylum Chordata; class Aves; order Procellariiformes; family Diomedeidae; genus Phoebastria; species Phoebastria nigripes. The sequence continues at coordinate 732,092 of JAYKAV010000322.1, forward strand.
TTCTATATACTAAGGAAGTAAAAAAATGACAATGTAGTTTGGCAATTTCAAATAATGTGCAAGCCTTTATCCTTCACTGAAAATGCATAATTAATAATACCACAAAATATGATCTACTACCAGGACATATTTCAACTACAGAAAATCCCAGACTGGTGTCTTTAAAGAAAAGAACTTTATTTCTTGGGTTAAAATCTTTAAACATGTGATAGGCTGTCCTTGGCCTCAGCATAGGAAAGCACTTATATTTCTACCTGTCTGTAAGTGTGGAAGTCACCCTTTTTGTGTAAAGCTGAATAACAGTTGGCACTATGGCCTATATGGAATATCTTAAGGGATATTAGAACAGGTATGAGATCAGGTATTAATTGCGGAAAATTTCAATTATCCAAATATTACAATCAAATATTGATTGGATCAATGCCTCATGAGGATGAGATGTAGAGATAACATTTTTGAATGTAGTAAGTGGCTACTCCCAAGAAATATAAGTCTTAGAATCCAAGAAAAGATGCTGTTCTGAATTTGGTCATCAGTAGTGCACACAACATAGCTCAAAAAGTACTAGTGGGATAGCCTTTCTGTAATAGCAACCACAATACAATTAGCTTTAACATTGTAGGGTAGAGAGCAGGCTAAATAAATCCAGCATGTGGCTATGCAATTTCAAGAAAGAAGATTATGTTAAAAAAGAGAAAATCAGTAAAAAAGCACAAACAAAAAAAAAAAAAAAAAAAAAAAACTGTTTGTGTTTGGGCCACAATAATTGTGAAA
>JAYKAV010000322.1:732940-982940 GCA_035582835.1 Phoebastria nigripes
AGAGCTGAACCAAAGCACAAAAAAAAAAAAAAAACCAAACAAAAAAACCATAAAAAAGCACAAACAAAAAAAAAAAACCAAACAAAAAAACCCCCAAAAATACAAAAAAAGCAAAACCCAAAAGTCCAAAAAGGAACATTCCAAAAAGCAAGATGCTTAAACCAGCCTGGAGTCTGTAAAAAATACTGTAGTGGAAAAAGGGTAAAATGCATGCTACCACTCAAAAAGAAAGAAAAGCAGCCCCCAAAAGCTGACATGGGATCAATGAGAAAGCTTAGAAGGCTATCACAGGGAAAAGCTTAGCATTTAGAAAATGGAAAGCTTGCCAAAATGAGGAGAACCCCATAAGAAAATGATAGGTTATACATAAGCAGGAAATTGAGAGGTCTAAAAATAATTTGAAGTATACCTTGCAAAGGATTTTCAAACTGATAACAAAAAGTTCTTTAAATACTTCAGATGCTGTGGAATTGGTGGGAATATTGATGACAGGTGTGTAAAAAAAGCACTCAGGGCTGACAAAAGGCACAGCAGAAAAGCTCAGTGAATTCCTTGATGAAGGCAACCCCACATTGGAAATACTCTCAGATAATACAGCAGATAAGTCAGAGAATGTAGATCCATTTGAAATAAATGTAACTCAAGTACAAGACCAAACGGATAAGCTGGAAGTCAGTAAGTCACCCAGTCCAGGTAGCATTCACCCAAGGTTGACCTCCATGTGAAACTGCAGACGTGCCACCCCAGGTGTGTGACCATAGGGTTACAAAAAGCCCCTCTGCCAGCTGGCAGGTGGATTGCCAACGTAAGTTCCTTATAGAATGCGGGCCCAGGAGGGGATCCTGGAAACTACAAACTGCAGTGGTATACACCCTAGGGAAGATGGTGGAGTATATATTAAAGAATGGGATCGATGGAATCTATATTAAAGAATAGCATCACTCAGCAGGCCAGACACGGTCAGCTGGGCAAGAATCAGTGTGGCTTCTGTGAAGGGAAACCCTGTCTCCCTGACGTGCCGGAGATCCATAAGGATGTCAAGTAAGCACACGGATAAAGGACACCCAGGGGAAGTAACGCGCCTGGAGTTTCTAAAAACCTTTGAAAAAGTTAGTCTCCAAAGGTTATTTAAGAAACAATGTTACGAGAGACAACAAAAAACCTTGAGACTGAAGGACAAGAAGCAAAAGGTAGGACTTACTGTCACTTTCCAGGATGTAGAAGAGTCAAGTGGGGTCTCTTAAGGATCAATGCCACCACAGTTTTTATCTTTCATCATTTTCCCCAAGGCAACTAAAGGAAAGGGTGTGTGAATGTGAAATCTCTAAGTTTCCAGGTGAGCCTAAGCTGTTCTGGAAAGTCAGGTGTTGTGACAATGCCAAGAAATTCTAGAAAGACTTCATAAAACCAAGTGAGTGAGCAAACACATGGCAGATGAGCTTCAATGTAGATAAAAACACCTAGGGAAAATAATCCAAACCATTCCTACCACAGTGCCATACTCAGAACTGCAAATTGGGAAAGAGATCTCATAGTCATCACTGACAGGTCCCTGAAATCATTGGCTTAATGGGCAGGAGTGGCCAAAGGAGACAACAAAGTGTTTAGCATCATCCAGAAGGATCTTGAGAAGAGACAACATAATTTTGCTACTGTATAAAAACTTGATGAGCTCATATCTTGAGTTCAATGTGCACTTCTGGTTCTTGCATCTCAGGAAGGAAGCAGACTTTAAGAAGGTAGAGAAGGTGGCAAATAAAATGACCAAGGGTGCAGAGCAGCTCCCCTTCTGCGCAGAGGCCAGGGCTCTTCAGTTTGAAGACAAGATGGAGGGATATGAATGAGGTTTACAAAATCATGAAAGCAGTGGATGAGCTGAATGTGGAACTGTTGTTCTTGAAGTCCTGCAATAGGAGAACAAAAGAACACGATTAAAGTAGCAGAAGATCTATTTAAAGCAGTGTATAAAAGAGCTTCCTTACACAGGAGGTGTGGAATTTACTACTAGAGAACGTTGTGGAAACAGAAAGTGTCAGCAGGATCAAAAGGGGATTAGGAAAAGTAATAGACAACAGCTTCAGGACTTGTTGGAGTATGCTGTGGCATGAGGACAGGGAGGAGGGAGCAATGCTGTGCACCTATATTTCATTTTAACCTTAAATCAAAATAATGTCAAGGTCCACAATCACATGCATGTATGCACACCTGGGAACAAGAAAATGCTCCCAGCTTCCCTTCCCCACAGGGAGCTTAAGTAACTTTGTCTTAGATGTTCAAGAGCCTTGCAGCAGATTTAATCAAAAAATCTTCTGTATGTGAACACATGAAGGCTTGCTTAAATCGGGTATCCACCAGGGACTTTTAAGCTTGGGCTATGCCTACATTTTCTCTGTCTTAAGAAAGGAACAAAGTTCATTCTGAAAGAAACTCTTTACCACAGTCGTTTCTATACAAGTGACAGGCAGTATAATGTTAAGTATAAATATTATTGCATAGAGTACGTTTCCATTACTCTTGAGCAGTACTTTTACTGATCATTATTCATTCATTGACTAATAGCATTTCCAACATGCCAGCCATTGCATCAAGAGGACATTTTTAATAAACTTTCCATTCTTTCCCTATAAACAAATTTTAAAAGTTGTAATAAACCAAGAATTATGGCTACTTTGGTGTTTATAATGTGAAGCTCAAAATTTCCATAGACCTTTGATGGTGCCCAAAATAAAACCAAATTATAATGCCCACAGGGGAGTCAGAGATCAAACAGTCTGTGACTCTGACAACTCTATGCCATGTACCTATTTCATGTATCAAATTCCTTTCAAGTTCCTCTAACACTAGCCTTTTATGAAGCCATCCCTAACTCTGCCTTATTGCCAGCTTCATACAAAATGGGAAAGAAACTGCCTCTATACCCAGTACTGTTTTCAAGACTTTTGCAGCCAAAAAGCAGGTGTTTTGCTAGAGGTAAAATAAAGTAGAAAATAAAGCACCATGGAGAGGACCTGTGAGGCTGATGTTCACTTTGAGCTTGCAGTGATGTTTGTTCTCCCATCAGATGCTACCCACATAATTAGCACTGTTGACTCTTTCCAGTGGAAGACTTCGGAATGAAGGGACAGAGCATGAACTTTGGAGCAGGATATTTATATATTCAACCTCATCAAAAGCCTCGTTGTTGCACAGTTGTTGGATTGGGGTTTTTTGCCTGAGGTGTTTATGTTCTTAGTTAGAATGATGACTTTCATACACTCTTTATGGTGATCGATGATAATGATAATTATTATTGTCTAACAAACCTAGGAAGGACTGAGGGCTCCAGTGTGCTCAGTGATGGGCAAACAAACACGGTATAGTCCATGCCTTGAAGAATTAGGTCATGTAGAACAGGTGGATAAAATAATTTATGTTACACAAAATTACCTAAAACAAAGAAAGAAAATGGATAAGCACATGCTGTAAAATTCAGTGTTTCTTCATATAGTTACACCAATTGACAGAACAGAACTGGCTAGTAGAGGCTCCAGAATTTCCTTGATAGCAAGTTGGCATTCATGGATTTGTCAGTGGACATTCATGGATATGCAAGAGGAGCTCGCCTTGAATTTCCTGCATTGGAAAACTATGATATAAGAAGTTACATCAAAGTAAAGGCAATCTGCAGCTGTCCTCTGTTTGCTGCTTACCCCAGGCTGCCACAGGTCTGCTGTAAATCATTCCAGTTTCAGCAGAGCATCTGTTAGTGTTATGATAATATGGAGTGGCAAAGAAAGCCAGCTCCACTCTGTCTCACCTTCCAGACAGCAGCATTTATGGTGGTGGGCATTTTCCATTTTGTTTACTGGAGTGAACTGTATTGCAACAGTGGCATATGTGTAAAGGAAGTTATATGCTGAGAAAGACTATGAAGCAAAACCCAACTTTTTGCTATTCAGAGAGTGAATGTATGACAAAGAACTATGAGAAACACAACAGAAGACCCTGGTACATCTACTTGTGCTTCCTTCACAGTGCAAAACTCAGAAAAGGTTTTTTATGTTTTTTTAGCCAAGCATACCAACAAATTTAATGCCTACTCACAGGGCATTAACAGTGGGCAATGCTGAGAGTTAGGCTAGAGTGAAGTGTACTCATACCCTAAGCATACTTCAGCAGGGATAACACACTGCCTGTAAACATGCAAGCTTTGTTCAGTTATGCCTCCCTGTCAACGTCCTTACATGTGTTTTAGCAAGATGGGGAGAACCACAGCAAAATGTCTTGTCCCCAGAATTGCACTGCTGCTTCTTCATCTACATGTTCACAAATGTATGCTGCTTGGGAGAAAGCTTGCTCTTTAAGGCATAACTTGAAGCAACATCTGTCAATACACTGTAGTTGATGACACTTTCATGCTCTGTTGTTATACGTCTCCATTATAACTTCACTTTCTCTAATCTATTTAGAAACAGAACCCCAGCTGAGAAAGGGGAATTTCCCTGTTGATTATGTCTTACACATCATATGTCAGCCATGCTCTGAGCCAGAAAACATGGCAGCTAGGTAAGCCTTGAAGTTTTGTGCAGGTCAACTCTGTTCACTTGGGATGATTTAATTCACGTATGGTATCAACAGCCATATGTGGCCTTTCGTTAGAAGATATCGATATATTTGATGGCCAAAACTGGGCCAATATAGTGATGAGAATAAAACTATTTTCGTCTGATGTAGTTTAAAGGCTATATATTTTTGCAGCATGCTGTTTGCTTTAGAACTATGGACAACAACAACAAACGTGGAATATAACCAGCAATATAATTGGCAGTGTTCTAGAATAACTGATATTTCATGGTTATACTATTTTTTTTGTCTTTAGAAAAACTTTTTGTTCATATATGATTGTCCACTGGAACATCAGAAATGCCAGCTAAGAAAAATACTTTTCTGAAACTAATTATTTTTGCATATACAGTAGTGCAAGCAGACAGAAAAGTGCTTTCCTTCCTGGTGAACATTCATATTATAGCCTTGAGCAAACAGGGATAGTTTTCTTTTCAACTTCATTTTTGGCACAATGTCCTCACTTAACCAAACTGCACTAGACTTGCAGGCTTATAAATCTTGACTACCTCTCTTAACTACACACAAGCTTATTGTACATGTATTTCAGAGACTGTGCCTAGTGCACTCCAAGAAGCTCATAATTAGAGTCATTTTCTGAGATCTTTTCTTCTATTATTACAAATGAAAGATTAGATATTTTGCACATTCCTGGGGAACAAACTTTTTACTTTGAACTTAAAATCTTTAGAAAGTTGAGGAACAATGAAGAAAAAATGATAACAGCTAACCAAGATGAGGGAAAATAATTGAAATGCTAAACATCTGGTTTTGTCAGAAAATAGATATGTTAAAACTAGAAAGAACTTCAGATATCTTATGATAATTACTATAAAAATCTGAACAGGAAAAGTCAGTGGAGTCAACTTTTCTGGGAGCTTCAAACACACTTTGAAGAAAGTCTCTTTTCAGCCTTGATCTGAGCCAGAGGAAAACCTAGTAATTGAGTTTAAGATTAGAAATGAGCACTACATTTAAAAATGTTTAAATGTGTAAATTGTCTCTGGGTGATGAAACTTGTTTGGTAATATAAAATGAGATTTTTTTTTTCTTTTAATATGGTATCTTCCTTCAACCTAGTCCATAATGATTACTGCTTAGTGTGCCCACACGGAGTTGTTATAACATCATTCATGGTTTAGCAGAAATAAAAATCAAGTTAAAACAATGCCAGAATTTTTTTCTCCTTTTTTTTTTTCCTGAAGGGCAAGCAATAACATTTGTAGCTGATCAGAGGTCCTTCCCTCCCCCAGTTCCGTTTCTCTTCTTTTTCCAGCATGAAGCACGTAAGCTGTAGCCATCTTAACTGCTTCAAGAAGTATCTCACCAACTCACACAAAGGGGCTTCCTCATCACTCATCCTTCTATAGCATGAACTGTAATTTTTTTTTCCTGAGACTTGCAGATGTAAAATCTTATTTTTTGCTGACATATAAAATTCCAGAATATGGAACTTGTTGATATAAAACTGCTGATTCATATAAAGTTTTCATCTAAAACTGGGATGAATTCTCCATCTTACCAAATATATATATATCCTGGCAAGGCCAACTGTACATCAGCAACATGTGGAAGCAAACAGAGTTAATGCATAGGTAGTAAACCACTAACATTATGAAAAAAAAAGGAGAAACAAAAACAGACACAGAAAAATTGAGAAGAAACATCCAACAAGGTCCCACATCCCCACTGAACAGGAGAGCACCTGGGCAGTGATTTATTTGATTTGGGAGTGTCACCAGGAAATTCAGTGGGGTGGGATGGCTTCAAGAATGCACCCACACCACCCAAGGACACATAACTGAAAATGTATTTACTTAGCCAGACAAGTATAGCAGATGGATGGCAACTTTTATTCTACAACACATACTACATGCCCACATAAACCAGGGCTTCAGCCCCTCTGCCCAGTTTAGACAGCACAGCAGGGACCCACAGGAGCAGAACCCTCTCCCCAGCTGGTCGACATGCCAGGTCCACGGCCTAATGTTTGGCTTGTACATGTGCTGGTGTGTCCTTGTCTCTAGTTTCCTTATGGTCTTGGATATCCGTGCATGGCATTCCCCCAACAAGGGACATTTTTTTAACTGCTTTTTTCCTTCTAAATTAGATTTTTGTCATAGGCCACCAATGGCCTTGCTAATCACGTAGCTTTGCACCAATCTCTTTGACTTTCTCCATACCTAAGGCCAAGCAGCAGTTGCCATTGTATTTTCTCTCACCCTCTGGCCTCCTGCCCCAAATGTGATGCAAAAGCTGTGAACTCAGCAATAGTTGCCAAGTCAAATTTTGTCTACTGCTACTGTATTTCCAACTCATCTAAAACTAATCCAGTTGACGAGCTGGGCAGGAGTAGTCAAGGTTGTATATCTGGGGGCACCATTTTCAGGGTAGGCTTCATCCCATGACAGGGTGATTCAGTCAGCAGGTGTAGTAGTGTAAGGTCCTAAACCACTTAAGGCTGCCTATGCTTGCTATATCTGTGTACTACACATGCATTTAGAAAAGACTCTCAATGTCCTTGCCTCCAACCTCCACAGTCATCTCGAGCTCTCATAGTAAAATAATTTCTGTTGCAACTGGAATTAGCTCTACAGCGTGGGAGAACCTCTTGTACTGGAGGGAAACTCTTCTTAAGATGGTTTGGATCTACGGAAATTGCATGTTGGCCATTTAGTTGCTCAGTCCTTCAAAACGCTAGTCATAACGCACAAAGAGAGAAATGACACGGCAGGAAGTAACAACAACTATTGACTCAGTTCAAAGTTATTTTTTTTTTAGTATATTGCATCGAATTAACAACATTCTGCTAATGTTAGCATATTTTCTAATTTGGTCAAATACCTTCTGCGTAGCGCTATCTTAATCCTGAAAAAGGAGACGGATATGGCCATAGCAAGGTGTAAATTTGCCAACATTACAGATACTCTTTTCCTATCTACCTGCAATATAGAAAACTAGTGGAATTTAGAAAGCCTGAAGACTTCTCAGAGATTTGTTGAGAATGAAGGAAACTGAGGGTAATCTCTGGTTTTAGTACTACTCATCTGTTATGCTTCTTTCTCCTTTCTTCTCCTTTCTTCTCTTTGGATTGCCAATATGGCAGACCTTTAGAAAAAATCCTTTCTGACTAGCTATGTGTATCACAAATATTTCTAGGTACTTTTATGTACACAAATACTTCTATGTCCATGCTCTCCTCATATATCCTGACTCAGTCCCCTAAAGCCTTTCTTGCTTTACATCTCATTAATTTTGATGTAGTAAGAAAAGCAAAAGGAACAGTGTTTTTGTGGTCTATAAAACTAGTGGGTTGTTGGAGATCAGAAGATGCTCTAAATACACATGGGATTGGCCAGAGTAGATCAGGTCAAAAGTCCATTTAGTCCCACATCCTGTTTCCAATTTAGGAAAGGGAGTAAGAGAGTAAGAGTGGTGCAGGCAGATATGATTCACTAACACACTTCAACCTCCTTAAACTTAGGGCTTTCAGAGCTCAGTGGTATTTATAACATATATCTAATAACCCTAAGTTCATCCATTCTCTTCTTGAAGCCATGTAAGCTTTTAAATCAAATCAACTGAGAGAATATTTTTAAAAATGTGCTCAGATGTCCATGCATACAAAGAAGCAAGCAACCAAGTGGGAAAAATAACACTATAAATGAATATTCAAAGTTTTATTTATGAAATGAAAATAAATTTCAACAATACACAATATAAGTCATAACATTTTTTATAAAATCAGTTTACAAAATACTGATAAACTGCACCAGTGAGTTTCTTTATGTTTTATACAATATTCTTTTGGCTCTCGTACTTCCAAAGAAACTGTCCCATAATCTGAAATTAGCAGCAAGTGATACTTAGAAGTAACAAACAAAACCCAAAACATCCCTTTTCCTAGCACTTTCAGAGATTTATATCTTAGAAAAATGTACATATCTAGTATATAGCATTGAAGTATTATAATAGGCAGCATTACTTTAGAAACAATTGCAAGCAGGACCCATCCAGAGCTGATGCTACATGGAGCTGGCACTAATGAGAAACAAGGTAAGAGCCAGTGCCTGCTCTACATGAGTAGGATGTTAGGGATTAAATGATGTCACAGAAAACATGAGGAAAATACTTGATAATAAGGGTGCCAATGAACAACTTCTGCTAAAACCTTGAAGGGTCTATTCACAGATGAACTGAAAATCTCAGCTCTTTACAAACACTTGTTTCTCTCCAGTTTATAAAACTTTTGAACTTGAATGTCTCACAGCTGTCACAGTCATTTGGTTTGATTAATGTATCCTCCTTTGGGACAGCATATAAAATATTGCAAACACACCATGGTGTTCAGGAATACAAGGAGGTCTTCACACAGACAAAATTTACTGTACCTTCTTATCATCTTCATGAAGTGGCAGAAATTGTCTCTTATTGCCCATGCTGTTGTACACAATATACTAACAGCTAGAAAATAATTTTATGTACTTATATGTTAGTACAAATGATAGTTTTTGTTGTTGTTTTTGCAAATGAGGCTTGGTACCACTGTGACTCAAACTTTTCCATGTGACTTTATAAATCACAATAAAGGCCCCGCTACTTTGTGTAGGAGACTTTCCACAAGATCTCAAAGCAAGTAGCATTAACCCTTCAGTTTAAAAACAAAACTCCCCACCTATGGATAAAAATGTTGCATGAGTGAGAAATCCCAGTAGTAGCCAAAAATATCTGAATGTGTTGTTAAGAAACAGAGAACTCCATTTAGCACCTGTTAGTCATCAAGTCACTGGCAATAATAAACCACAGGTCCCATAAACTGGAGAGGTACTTTAAGAAATACAGTAAAAATATCAGTTTAAATGTCTTTTGGCTCCTTAAAGGAGAATTGTTCTTGGTATGAAAAGGGTAAAAAAATTGCTAGACTGCAGTAAATTTTATCTCAGTACAGCTGACTAGTCCATAACTCAGTTAAGTGCAGGAAATGTTGGCAGGTTCTTTTCTTGCACCAGTCTTTGAAGGACTGAAGAACCTCCCCCAAAAGCACCTTCCAAAGGTGACTTCTGTGTTTCCCCCACCCCTCCTCATTGTTCCTTAGTGCTCCAGCCACCCTTGTCCTACATGTAGGAAAGTGAGTCCCTTTCCTAGAAAGCTTAGAGGTTTGCTTTTCAAGGCAGAACTGATCAGTTTGGCCCTTTGTTTTCTGTCTCAGCCCACATCACACTCATTTCTATGGGAGGAAAAGGAGATAGTCAAAGAAGCGAAGTGCATTGTCTGGGCATTCAGCTTCACATTCCTCCTCTGGTCCATTCAAGCTGTCTGTTTCAGGCAAGTTTTGAAGTGCTTCACATGTGCAAAAACTATTCAGGGTGAGATGGGAGCACAGTCTGATCTCTTTCTCAGTATTATCCCTTGATCTCAGCCCCTGCATTGTCTCCAACTTTGGAGCAGTGTAATTTTTCTGCTGCCATTTTCATATAATTTTTAGAGATTTTTAGAATCCGTGTGTTCATTGCCTGTACACAAAAAGGAGAATGTTGGCCTTGCAATGGGGAAACTGGCAAAAAGGCAAGCTATTTGTGAATTTGTCAGGGTTTTCTGGTCAGGACGGTGTGTTTTGGGTGAATAGCCCTCTGTAAACCTTGCACTCGGAAGATGAGGCACTTGCAAACAGAGTAGATTTGGAGTTTTTATAAATATAAAAAATGCAGGATTTTTACTGTTTGGTTGGGTGCTATTTTCAAAGGCTTAGTTCTATTGAAAAGAAATGAAATCTCTCGTGCAAATTTTCATGCATAGTAAGATTACTATAGGGTGCTGAATATATTAGGACTCTGTGGAAGACAGTATTGTATTGATTTATGTTGTGTGGGCTAAACATACATTAGAAATATGCAGTAAAGTTGTTATGTGAGATTCTGTGGTGAAATTGCCTCATGTACACATACAGTAAAGGTATCTTAAATGAAAGTTTGCTACGAATCATTTATGGTCAAAAATAAAAGAAGTAAATAAGTTAATATATATGTCATATTATGCAAAATGAAGTAAAAACAAATTCAATTTCTATCTTTTGGTTCAGTACTTTGCCATATGTTGTCTGAAACCTGTTGAGATTTGAGATTTGAGTGCTACAAGTCATATGAAGAGAACATGAATTCACCAGAGACACTGACAAGAGAGTTTAGCCCTGCATTGCTGATCTACAGTATCTGTCCCTCCCAAACTCTCCCTGAAACTATGGGTGCTCCAAAATATTACCTTAGGAAAGAGTGAACTCATCGACTTCAGTGAATTAATCTTTTTCTACTAAAAACAAGCATAAAATACTTGTGTTAAATGTAGGCTACCTATTAGAAAATCCTGCCTTTATTCATTGTGAACACAAAAAAAGGTTTTACTGTGGGCATGCATCAACATTTTATGCTGTCTGATTGTTCAAGATTCAAAGCATTTAGAATAACATCTCATCTAGCTTTTTCATTTACTAACCTCACGATGTAATACACTTCCATTTTTAATGAATTCATAAAGCCAGGCTAGCATACAACATTTGAAGTCCAGTGTACAGAAGCAATAAACTGTAATGCAAAACCTGTAATGTACATAAATGTTTGAAGGAACCAAGAAGTCCAAAATATATGGTCTGGCTGAAGCCTGTCCTCTTAGCTTTAACCAGTCATTATTTCTCAGTAGCAATTACTCGACATGTCATTCTATACTGAATGAATTCCAATCAATTACAAGTGATTGCACATCACTCTGCATCAATCAGAGGATAATACTTGATTCGATGGGATGCAATGGGTGATGTCAATTACACTTTGTTGATGCTCTTTGATTGCATATTCTTTTGCAAATACTATTGCACCTGAGTTGTACCACACTGACTAACCTGGCTATTCTACATTTCACAGGTTACGTCTGAAGTCATGAACATGAACAGAAATGGAAAAATATAGCCTGTACAGTGCATAAACATCTATTAGCAATAATACCGGTGCATAGTATGACAGATTGCATTGTGACATAGAGGGGTGAAAGGATCCACTGGAATATAGCCTGGGGAAAAAGGAAGGAGATATTGTCTCTGCTTTTTTTTTTTCTTTCTTTCTTTTTCTTTAAACTTGAGCTGTAAGCAAGTTTCTTGGCTTCTTTTTTGGTGTCATCTGGTTGTATAGGCATGCTCAGGCATTAAGTTTGTACAAGCCTATCCTAAAGGGGTGTGTGTGTGGTTCATTGAAGCCTCACATGTACACTTCATATCTACATCTAATACACTTAGTGCTGTGACGTTCATCAGATGGTCTTGTGCCAGTGGAGGGTAGGCTTAAGCTACGCCAGTCTTATGGGAACAGCCCAAGTGTATTACCCATAGTTCCTGACAAGGCAAGCCCTAAGTGAAGGAGGTGCCGCAGTCTTCTCTCACTCAACAACAGACTGAAGGGTGCTTGAGCTAAGTGAAGGCTACTTATGAGGCCAAGGAGTAGTACTACAATGTGGTATGCGCACAGATGTTTTTTCTTTATTTATTTTCTTCTCTGAATTCTATGTATTTTGGGGACAAGGAATAACAAGCTTAACCTAGGGAATTTCTTTGTGCTTGCTCTAAGTAGCTTCCTTTGCCTAGATGGAAAAGAACCACAGACATCACACCCTGTTATCGGTTTACTGGTTTAGTATGACTCGTGAGCAACAGAACTGCAATCCAGAAGCACAGCCAAAGACAAGAGCGATTATGTACATTCATCCAGAGAGAACTGAAGATTATCTGTGTGCTTGAATAGCAGTCATAGCAGTCTAAATTACTACTGTCTTTCTAATCATAACTAACTGAAGGGTAGAAACAATGCATAGAACCCAGTGAGATCTACTTCACTCCTTATTCAAAGAAAAACAGCCTTGAATTGGCGTTGTACACTGAGAGAGTGGTCTTATAACCAAACTATAGGGCTACCACCAAGTAATGCTCAAATGAATATAACTTCCTTCTCATAGCAGGATTTATTCAGAAATTATTCTTTTTAGTGGGTTAATTTTGTGTTTTTTTCCCCATTTGAGAAAAAATAGTCACTATACAAAGAAAAGCCAAATCAAGTAGATTTTCAATTGAGGGAAAAGGAGAGGCATACAGAAAAGACTGACATGTCAAATTCTGGTGTAAAATCTGTGCCTTTATATAGATTAAACATTCTGTAAAGAGACAGTAAATTATAAAATGAAATGGGAGATGAGCATGATCAGCAGATGTAAAGGCTTAAGTCCAGGGTGTTCCTAGAAACACAAAACCAACACCTTCTAGCCAGCACAGTTGGTACAGTTTGTACTTCTGTCATTCTGGGAGAGGGGAATATCACCGTAGGCCTTTCCAGATGACTGAAACACAAACAAATTATATAACATAATAACGTAATATTAACATGACATAAAGGTTAATGTAAGCAAAGAGAAGACCTCTTCAGATGACTCTGGTTTCCAAAAAATAATCTGTTGCTGAATAATGAGGGACAACTCTAGCAGTCACGCTGATGTTCTTAGTCTTGTTTCCATTGTGGAGGGATCCAATGAACCTTCAGTACCGAGGAGAAAATTTGAGACAGGTCCCATAGAACCTATGAGCACAAAATATTCCCAGCTACCAGGAGACCCCCAGTATTTAAGTCTCTAACCAATACCCTCTATGATGCACAAAAAGTAGGAAATCAAAAAAGTGAAAACATACTGAATTTCTGACACAAGAAGCTCTGAAGGAGCTTCTACAACTGTGCCCTAATTGATCTTCAAGTCCTGGAATAAGCCAGCCTGGGAGACCCACTGCAGCACAGCTGAGTGTAGAGTGAGTTAAGTGAAAGCAAACCAGGCCTCTTCTTAAATACATTTTTGGAACTGCCACTTTTGGCATCTACAAATGTTAATTTATTTCTGCCAGAAATCATCCATTCAACAGATTAAAATCTCTTTGTGGGAACAGAGTCAAAATTGAGTGAGGAAAAGTTTTTGAGGGTCAGCGAGGAACCTGTACTGAAAGCAGGAGGATTAAGCACACAAAAGTAGCCAACTATATGTTGAACCAGCGCTAACCTGCAATGTCTGAATGATCTTAACTAAATGGCTTGTCACTCTTTCAATCTATTTCTCTTTCCACTGGTGAATTATACAATATCAAAAAGCAAGAGGAAAAACTGAGATCTGCAAACAGTGAAAGAAGTCTTTTGTGCCTGTGGACAACCAGCCTCAAGCTTTTGATCTGGATCAGGCAGGTCTTGTCCTGTATGTCTCATATCGGGTAGTTAGGTGCAGCTTAGTCTCCTTTCCCTTCATTTGGCATTTTAGAAAATGTCTTCATGTTTTTTTCCTCATTTCAAGCCTTATGATAGATCCTTGACCAGGAAACAGCTACGAAAGATGATTTTACAACCTTCTAAATACCACCATGTATGCTATTTGGCCATGGAGTATGTCTGTAGTCTATGCTGATTATGGCCTCTGCAAAAGGTCTAAGGAGTACAATCTGGGAAAATGCAATTAGTCCTTCTGTTCTCTAGCACAGTTCTTATCAGATCTGAATCACTTGCTTTTTTGGCACTGAAGGGATGGAGAGTCCCTAGATAGAAGTGAAAGTTATTGTTATAAAATGGATTAGAAAAATCTAGCAACCGCTTGGTTCATCTCCATATTATTGAGAGACTAAAACAGCAGGGCAGAAAAGTTTTCCTCATTTGCCAGTAGCCAAACTGTGGCCAATTTGGATTCTCTTCTTCTCTGATGGAATCTCTGCAGCCACATTTCAGGCTTAAAAATCACTTAATTTTTGTTTTGTAAATGCTTATTTGTGCCTTAAATGTGCTAAATGAAGCATTTTAAAACTAAAGAGAAGATTTACAAGCCTTAGAGATGATCACAATGACTGGTGCTTTGCCCGGGAGAGCTGGCAATTTAAATGAGTTACTGGAAACATCAGTTATTGGACATGACCAAAGAGAGCATAGCAGACGGAGTAGCTCCAAATCCTGTTGCATAATGGAAAATTTTGTACAGCCAATTCCAACTGTGAAAAGGGTAAAAGAAAAAGTCAGACTAGGCTCACAAGCATGTTAAATCCAACCTGCTTACTTTGAGTTTTGTGTTTCAGAAATGAAACACTGACTTGTTGGCTATAATAACAACTAGAGGGTAAAAATCACCACATTCCTTTGAAAATACTTTGAAAATAGCTCAGACTTTTTATGTGTATTTGATCTAGGGTGAAACTCCTCTATGTTTGTATAAAGACATGAGTACCATTTTCTCTGGAAAAGAGAGAGCAAGTTTAAAATAGATTTTCTCCAGAAGAAAATATCTCACATTTAAAAGCCAAAGTAGGATTTCCGACTTGTGATACCTGTCATTCATATAAAAACTAACTAAATCAAAATCATTAACAAAACATGTCAAATTTTGCATTTTCAAGGCAATATGATTTTCCACAGATCTCTTAATAGTATATTAAATGTATCATTTGTCCCTACCAGCCTCATATGCTAGAAGATGTAGTAACTGGTTCAAGCATCTTGAACATTTTGCATATAATTAAACAAGTGCCTATGTCAGCAGGGAAATCTCCACTGAAGTGAGGATCTGATCACACTAGCAGTTAATTTTGCAACTGTTTGCATGAATAGAAATGCTTCTGGTTATGCAAGCCTCAAAGCTGCTTCTATTCAAGTCACTGGGACTATTGGAATCATTCAGACTTCAGCAGAAATAGAATCTAAGTCATTATTATTTGAGCCCCCAGCAATTCTTGAAATGCTAGTGACTCTTTCCTTCCTGTAAAATGAAATTTTTGGAAAAGTGGAAAGTGAGTCATTTGGACACACAAATTGGACAAAGTCTTTTGTAATACAAGGAGCTGTCCTAATGGGATTTCATGCCCTTGCTGACCCACAGAGATATACCAGACAGTATATTTATTTGTTCAAAAAGAACGTTGATTTTAAGAAGGCAGTACATGATTTTACCAAACATTCACATCAGAGATTCTCTTTACTTTATAAGGATCAGTTGGCCTGAGATTGTAATGCAAACTGTAAATGTTGATCTGTCGTGGTTTAACCCCAGCCAGCAACTAAGCACCACAAAGCCGCTCACTCACTCCCCCCACGGTGGGATGGGGGAGGGAATCAGAAGGGTAAAAGTGAGAAAACTCGTGGGTTGAGATAAAGACAGTTTAATAGGGAAAGCAAAAGCCGTGCATGCAAGCAAAGCAAAACAAGGAATTCATTCACTACTTCCCATGGGCAGGCAGGTGTTCAGCCATCGCCAGGAAAGCAGGGCTCCATCACATGTAACGGTGACTTGGGAAGACAAACGCCATCACTCCTAACTTCCCACCCTTCCTTCTTCTTCTCCCAGCTTTATATGCTGAGCATGATGTCATATGGTATGGAATATCCCTTTGGTCAGTTGGGGTCAGCTGTCCCAGCCGTGTCCCCTCCCAGCTTCTTGTGCACCCCCAGCCTCCTCGCTGGTGGGGTGGGGTGAGAAGCAGAAAAGGCCTTGATTCTGTGTAAGCCCTGCTCAGCAGTAACTAAAACATCCCTGTGTTATCAACACTGTTTTCAGCACAAATCCAAAACATAGCCTCATGCTAGCTACTATGAAGAAAATTAACTCTATCCCAGCCAAAACCAGCACATGATCTCAACAATACTTTAAAATGGCTGAGGTAGGTAGTTTTTGATGGGGCACCAACGAGTTGAAAAAGCAGACTAATAATGCTCCCCCCATCATTTCATCCTAGGCAAGTGAGCTAAATCTAGCAAATAAGCTGGAAACAAGGTTCTCCATGCTTGTCAAAATACGATGGCAATTAAACTGGCATCTATTCTATACCTCATTTTTTTAAGGAATATATTTTTCAAGGCTTTGACAGTTAAAAACTATTTAGATTATTTATGACATTTCCAATGAGTTAGTAACATTTTTTTTTATTGCATTGCATTTTGCGTAATATAATTTGTCACTACTTCTTTATTAAGCTTGTTTTATATTCATAGTTGTCCCACAACACTATATTTTCCTCTTTGTCAGCTCAGAACTTCATTATGAAGGATGAGGTTTTATCGTTTCCTAGTGATGCAAATGTCTACAGTGAGTAAGTGTCATTATGCAGGAACAGGAATTTAGTTTTCCTCCATTAAGCAGCCAGGCTAATGACTCAACAAGTTTATAGCCCACCACAAAATTTGATAGCTTGGTGTGAGTTAAACAAATGATGGTTACATATTTATATGAAAATGAAAGTGGCTTTTTGGGGCTGGAGGTTGTACTTCTCTCATTTAAAGCCTAGGCTTCCATTTTTAATTTAAAGAGGGGATATTCTCAGTTATACCTTAAGATGAGCATGCCTTCTACTTCTATATGCCTGACATGACTCCTATATGACACCACCATAGTAGGGAAACAAAAAAATATATATTTTGTGGCCAACTTTCAAATCCCATTGACACCCATGGAAACATCCTCATTTAATGGCTTTGAATTCTCACTATTTTTCATTATAGGCATAAAAAAGGCTATTCATAACAAACATTAGATCCAGCTGAAGATGATATATGCCACGTTCTCAGCAATGGAACATTTCTATCTGGGTACAATACCCACTCAACACCGTTTCAGGGCCAGTGGACAACTATATAGGCAAAAACACTGCCAAGCTCTTTCTTTTCTTTATACAATCAGTTTTAAGTAATTAAAAGAATGTGTGAAAAAGACCTATTTGACTGTCTAATTCATCTCCCCTCCAGTACAAATTTGTCCCCATGGTATATTTTTTCAAATGCTTTGCCTAATCTAATTCCAAATATGTCCAGGCTTAAAGCTTTCAGCATTTCCCTTGGGAGAGTATTTCTCAATTTAAGGGATCATGCTGTCAGGATTCTTACTCAGATATTTAGCTAAAGTTTAATTTTTTTTTCCTTAATTTTAGTTTATTTCTCCTGGGGACAGATTCCTGGCTGTCATAAACTGTCAGAGCTTCCCTAATTTCCTTTGGGTTTGGACAGTGTACATCAGCTGAGAATCTGGTCAGGGTCTTCCCTTCTTACTATGCTAACAATTCTTCTCTCCTCTGATACATTATACTGTTAATCATCATACTCACACTTAGTCTGCATTCTGTATTTAATAACATTTTCAAATGCCGCTTTCTAATACCATATTGCTGGCTGTGTCAATCATTCCATCCCATAATTCACTTATTAATCCATACTTCATGTAGAGATTAAAATCAGCTCCTGAACTAGATGAAACTTCTCCTTAGTGATGGTAGAACAGCTGCCATGATCATAAAAGAGGATTGTACTGAGGGAAATGAAGTAAGAGCCTACTTTTGATAAACTTTGTATTTGATATTTTTGTTTTCAGATAAAAGCAAACAGAACCAATAATATGATATGTTTTTGTTGAGAATTTTTTTTAAAAAGGACAAAAACTCCTCTGCTTTACATCTCAGTATTTGTAAAGGAAAGCTGGCTGTTTCAGAACAACTCCATACTTCCAGTGGTGCTTCCTACCTATAATCTGCTGTGTGCTCCCAGCACAGGCTCATATTACTTGCTGATATAAAATTCCCACCTCTCCACTAGCCTGTAAATCCACTAGTTCCGCAAGGGATGGATATTTTTAAAATAGCATGGGAAACATTGGCGCAAACAGGTTTCACGATTGAACTGTCCCTAGCTCATCACTCACATTTTCTTGTTTTGTAGGTACTTTTGTTAATTTCTGGACTAGCCTAACACTACAGCAAGCTCCAGAAGACCAAAAAACAAAACAAAACAATCTTTTCCATCGGCAGAGTTCCCTGGTAATGAGGTTATGTTTAAGAGACATTTTTAAAGTAGCCAATGTTTCCTATTTTAAATGAAATATGATAAATTGAGCTCCCTGAAACCAACAGTTCTTGGGATTTCCAAATCCAAATCAAAATCGTAACTAGACTTTAATCAGCTAAATTTTGCTCCACCAGTTCTCAGCTCATTCGGACCAGTAAATAAAGGTTTTTTTCTTTTCTTTCCAACATTTCTTAGAAAGTGTCAAAACAAGAAAGCTTTTGTTGAGCACATATTTACTTTTGGCAGTTTCTTGTTCAAGTCACTTAATGTTCTGCCATGGCCCAGGCCTGCCTGATCTATTATTGCTCATGAAATCTATCATGTTTTATAGTGGGGACTTAAGAAGATAACACCTATTTATGTAGGAGTGTCTATGAGGCTGTCTTACTGAAGACCTCCTACTGTGTTGCTAAGTGCCCACTGTCAAATTGTGACTCATACAAGAGTCTTGAGCCCAGCACTTAGCCACCAGTAATCTGCTGAAGCCTGGCAAAGTGGGATCACTGTTGTGATGTGGCCAACTTCTTTTGAAAGTCAGAGATAGATTCACTTTTTGAACAAAGCACTGGTGTATCATAGAACAACCTGTGATGAACTTTTTTGTATGTGAGAAGTAAGGTTATCACTAGCAGGAGCTTGGTGGCTACATTACTTATTAGAAATACCGCAAAAGCAATGTCTGTAAATGATAACACTGTACAATTCAATGGTACTTGAATGCCCTGACCTTGCTTATCTCTAACCTAATATTTACAGAGGTTCATCTATAAGAGGAGTTACTGTGACAGTATCAAGGCAGTACACATTTTTGAGCGATGTTCACGGTGAGAGCACACAGAAGTTTCTTTTTGGTTCTGTGAACTTCTTCACCCATGTACCATTAGTGCTGGGATCCCAAACAGTATTGCAAGGGCTTGAGCAATGTGCCCTTAATGCATATGCATGACATTGGGAAATACATTAGATAAAATTTCAAGCTATTGCTTCACTAGCTTCTTGTGAGCGGTCAATCATTTGATCATGTTCCAGACTGTAGGCTTAGATTGGTGGCATTCTTTTTGCTGCAGTAGAAATAAATGTCCCAGGTAGAATGTATAATGTTAGTTTTTCTAGAAAGAGAAAAAAAGCATGAACTAGTTCACAAGCTGGCTTTCAGCTAGTTCTACATATTAGCAGTCACAAAAACGAGGTTTGTGGCCTCAGGCACTGAATTCAATCACTTCATCTTTCCAAGTAGCAACCCTATTTTTGCTTCCCTCCAGGCACACACTCACACGGCAATCGTGTTGAATTCTCAATTCAAGTATGAATGGTTAGCTAATCTTTCCTCTCAACAAACCACATTATAGAAAATTTAGGGAAAATCAGGCAGTTATAGAAAATCACAAAAGCTAGATTTTGGTAACGTGATAGCTCTAGGGTTTGAAATAATAAAATCAAACAGCTGATCAAGACTAATCCAGGATACAGAAGTCATGCTTGATGCCATCTTCTAATAGATGTTACAGACCCTGTGTGAAGTGAGACAATGGTCCCAGCTCTATAGCTAAAGGTCAGGGGTCCAAATAAGGAAGCTGCAAATGCAATTAGACTTTTTTTAATAGGTTTTAGCAGATAAATGATGGATATGCTAGAACTGATGATCTGGAGAAGGTACCTCCAATTCAGGTTGAAATATTAGTGAAACACATTCCCACTGATGATACTGTCCTGGGCTGGCAAAGATTTCAGTATCTTTCTTCAGAGAGTTGGATTTGTTTTTCGTAAGAATAAAGGCCACATATGTTATTTTGTGTCACAGAGAGTTACCACCTACCATTGCTGCAAAACAGCAAAAACCCAATACTGTCATGTCGTGTGTAGGTAGGGACAGCATGTTCTGAGCCCCCTAAAAAACTCCAGCAAGGACCAAAAAAAGTCCTCAGCAGCTTTTGGGCCAGATTCACTTGAACAGTAACGTAATTCTTTCGATTTTCTAGTATTTCATTTAACCATAGTATATTGTAAGGTAAGATAATTGTAAAACAAATCCTTGGTATAGTAATGTGACAACAAAATAGAACCTTAATAACACATTCTGTATGTGTTATTACTTAACTTCAGTGATTTTTTTGTGTTACAGAATTATTGTTTCCATTTTATTGATTGAGAAATCAAGGCCCAGAAAGACTATGTGATATTTTTCAGACATGCAGAGCTTCCCCATCTGAGTGAATTGTTGTCGGTCCTGTTCCCACAGGTCAAGTGTTCAGCTCATTAAAATGTTCCAGCATCACAATTCAATGACCTTGTGGGCAATCTTTGCAGAGGCTAATGACTTATTTAACATTGGCATTGATCTGCCAGGTATGATCTCTTTGAGTTAGAAGATCTATAAATATAGCTTAATCATTCGAAGGGCTTAATTAGCTACAGTATTACTGCAGTTTTTTGTTGATGTAATATTATTGAGTTTATATGACATTACTGAAGAATCACACTGCGATTTAATATTTACTAGCTAGTCTTTCAAGCACCTCAGGCTCATCAGACCCTATTTTCACAGGTGCTGCTATCTAGTGCCCATGGGCTGCATGAACATTAGCCTGGCCTGGTGGCTAGTCAGAATTTCCATATCTTGGCATGCACAACAGATCTCGACCAGTATATATGTACATAGATATTAATATGCAAAAATAAATCCACACAAAAAACTTGGTATTTGCACACACACATACTCACATGTCTGGAAAACTGACCTACAAAGATGGCTTTTCTTTTCAAAATCTTTAGTCAATGGTAGGTAGTGTGTTAGGGAGATTGCTGTTCTTTTCCTTAAAGACTGCTGTCTCCTATGTGAACAGCCAGAAAAACATTCTCCCATTTACCTTTGGCAAAACTAAAAATATGTGATTGTGTTCATAATCCTTATACTTCAATTATATTTCATAGTAATATTTGCTACTTAAATATTATGCAAGCTGTTCCTAGTTTAAAGACTGTTTGCTCCTGTTCACAAAATTTCAAGGTTAGCGCAAGGTCAAGCTGCACTTTGCCAAAGAAGCCAGTTATAAATTTCACTAATGTGTTTCATCATGTGATGTTTTTCTGGTCATACTGGTGATTGTTCTGGAGTAGCAAAAGGTTAGCTGAGCACACATGATACATTGATTACTCCTGAATTCACTATCTTCATAGATAAAATACAGATAATGTTACTCCTGCGTCTTCCTTTCTTATTGCTATATTTGAACTAAGAACAGAGTTCTTGCTTAAACATAATGAAACTGCTTTAGCCTGATGGCAATTAAATAAAACAGTTTCCTTATGAGAATTTTAGTTGCTTCTGGTAGTTTCTAGGGACATCGGCAGTGATCAGCTTCTGTTAGCTGTTTGCTAATTGATGGGTTCTTGACTATTAGCTGTTTCCTGATAGTCTGGTTCTTGATTAGAAAGGATCCACACCTTTAGTCTCTAGCTGCCTGCCAAGCAGAGGGTAGCTGAGTGGGGGACATTTGTTTACTCAGTAAGTGGGCATACAGCAAACTGAGGCTTTGGGAGTTTGCGTGGAGGGGCGCAGAAATGGCTCCAGATAGTGTGGTAGCAGCACTGGTGGTTATGGGCCACAGGGCTCAGTCCCCAGCCTTGACTGGAGAAATCAGCCCTGGAAAACCAGAAACCATGACCCAGATGGAGCTCTGGAAGGAGGCTGCTGCTGCACAGGTCTCAGGCAGCATCAGTCTTAAGTATCTTCAGATCTTTGTTATGAAAACTGAAAAAACTGAACGCATGATTCTCCCTTTCCATTTCATAGAGTGGAGGGTATGCAAGAAAAAAAACAGCCCCTAAAATGAGCAAAGGGTGAGCAGGCAAAGATGAATCTGTTAACTCTATCTTCGTATCCAGAGAAGCTCTTCCAGACCTTGCATTTTTTGTCTGAAATGTCACTCTTCCCCATGGATGTGCCAAGCCAAAAGAAGTACAGCATTGCAAAGTACAGTATGCTGTCACGCCTGCATCTTGCGAAGCTAATTCTGAACTAATGGTTGCTCATATCCTCACCTGGACATGATGAGGACAGAACAGAGAGAGGTAGCCAAGACGAGAAGTGTCCCTGAGGCAGACGTTCTGTGAGTGATGGAGCATGGACAGACTAACTTTTCTGCTAGATTCTCCATTTGCACTAGATTTCAGGGAGCCCAGTACCTAAGAGAAGCAGGAAACATTAATTCGCTGAGTGGCCCTTTGGCTTGCCAGTTTTCTATCTCTGGTGGTTGTTCAATGGTTCAGGACCACATTAATTATTTTAGACAAATGGTTACTTTATATGCATGGTAAAATACTTTAAAACATTCTGCAGGCATTTTTGGATGCTAATGGTCATGCATTTTCCCACTGGCAGTGTTGATTCAACTGACCATAGTGATAATAAAGAGCCAAAATAGTTGATTGAGTTAATAATACACAGGATGAAGTATTTCTAAGTAGTATTCACAAAATAATCGATGTCACATTGTGACCTGTCTGGTCAATTGCCCGTGAATTATGAAGAATTAAAATAAGCCTTGATAGGGTAGGCTATACACACCAACACAAGCAGCAATGTGGCAATTGGTTTTATGATGATATCCATAGCACAAGAAACAAGTCAAGTGTGAGGAGAATTGTCCAAAGTTTTTCATTATATTCCTGTCTTTTAAATATTTACCTGAAATGCCACCACCATTTTCACAAAAGGGTTTGCAGGATCTTTGACTTTATAATTTGTATTAGATGTTCCAGCAGTAGGCAGAAAAAGTTGACTGAACTTGCTTAGGAGGAAAAAAGGAGCACGTAAATTTTAAAAAAGTGGCAGTGCCTTCCAGGACGACACATGCTAGAAGCAGCCAGGTATGAGGCCAGATCAGTGATYCCCCAGAAGAGATGCTGGAATAGCAGCATATGCCTACATACTCACTGCCACAGATTTATGCAGCAGGTGCCTATTTATGTAATAAAAGTTCTAACCCCAATGTTCACTGAAAGAGCTCTTTGAATTTTTTCACGAGTCACATACAATGTACGCTCATGATCAAATGGCGTACAGTTGGCCTTGCACCTGTGAGTGCCTGTGAACCAGTGGAGTCAGGTTGTGAGAAGGTCCCCTTAGAACATTTCACTGACAAGGGCTTGCACTGCCTCAAGCAGAAAATCACTTGCCTAACTACTGKCTTTCTGTCATCATTGCTAAGCAAACCCTGAGAGAGAATTTTAGGTTTGTGTTTAAGGAAAAAAGATGTTAGCCTTGATGTGAAATGTTGAGCTGTATTCTCTAAAACAGAGAGTAATCTTGATCCACTGGAAAAAAAACCTCAAGGTCATAAAATCCAAAAGGTTACAATTAGACATTGTAATCTAAATAACTTCATCTGGAAATCACTATACATAAGAACAGAGGTAGCTGAAGTATTGCTTATAGGCAGCTTGTAACCTATGCTAGTTCCTCTCCGATTAATAGCACCTTCATCTCTGAAAGAATATTAATCATCATTAATGGGTTGGATTCCAGGCTTCTGCCATCATGGCATTTCTGATTATTGAGGACTCATAGAGATAAGATATATGTGCTGTGAATAATGAACATAACTAGTCTTCAGCCAAAGTTACAAAGATCTGAACCTGCAGATTTGGGTGGTCTGCACAAGTCTCAGTTATCTGAGATTTGAATGGATTATTTCAATTTTTGATATCTTTAACTGAAACGACAACAGAAATCACTACACAGTAAAATATATTAAAAATGTATGTATGTTATGGAGTATAGATACATATATTTATTAGCTAGTTATTAAGACTTCAGTGTGGTTTTTTACTTTGCAGTCCAAGGCCTTCTGCAACTGGACAGCTAGAAGTAGAGAAGACCACAAGTTGTTTTTCTCCGTGTGTCAAGGTAACTTTAGCTAAATGAATAGTTATTTGTACTGAGATTTTGTTTAACCAATTCCATGAAGGATTCAGTTGTGAAATTTAGATTAGGCTTCAAAGCAAACTTTAACTCATCTCCAGGCAGARTAATTTCCTCTAGCGCTCTAGGCTACATCTATATGCAGTTAGAAGTATCCAATAACTATTGCATTTCTTATCCATGTAAACACAGTCTTTTTCTTATAGAAAACAAGAGAAGCTGATGGGCATTGATTGTTCATATTTTCTTTCCTATTACCTGAGAACAGCAAGTCTTTAGTGACTTTTAAAAATAGGTTGTTAAATTTCTCTTAAGTCTAAAATAAATAAGAATTTACTATCTTCAGTACATGCATTTTAAAGAATTAATGAGGATTTAATAAATTAATTGCATGTGTCATTCGCATAAAAATGTACTATATATTACACACAGCTATGTTAAAAAACAGTTTTTCAAAGTAAAGTAGTTAAAGCTGTAAGTTAGCTGAATACAAAGCTTTCACTTAGCTCCCTTGTGTATATAACACAGTATTTAATTACAAGATCACCTGTGATATTTTGCACAGAATAGATGATGCTGTCTGACTAAGCTCAGCTCTGTTTGCCTTTTTTCGGTGTGTGGCTCTGTTGCCATCCCCAGCAATGTCCCAAGCTCTCAGTTGCCAGAGAAAGCCTTGACAGCAGTGAAAAGCAATGTCTTTTCCCCAGTCACAGCTTCAGAAATGGAACAGTTGTTTTGGGGGTAGTTTAAGAAAAACACATAAGGGACTGATACCTGTCATGAAGAATATTAACCAGAATGCATAAAGGTTGGCAAATAAATAAGCAACAAGGTCTTATGACTGTATCCAATACTTTAACAACAAACAGGACTGAGTCCTGACTGCAGTCTATTCTCTGTACACAATTTTTTGGCTCAGAACTAGAAGGGCCTGCAGTGAGGATGTGGTTTTCTAAGTTCAGAGCAGGAAGCCAGGTCATGGCTGAGATAATTAAGGGAAGCTCCTGAGTGAGATAGTAGGCCGAGTTAAAGGACAGGGGTCTTTGCCTTACTCTAACACAAGTATCCTTTCTGGTAGAGAAGACGACTGAACCCTAAGTTTTGCCACAGAGCATGCACTAGTCAATGTTCAAATGGGATCTAGAGCACTAAGCAGCCTTCACCTTTGAAAGCCAGTTGGAAACTGCATCTGCCTGTGCACTATGGGAGGAACACCACCTACCAGGGGAATCTTCTCAGTTTGCCTTCAAGGGTATCGCTACTCAAGCAGAATGAAAAGTGTGCAGAGCAAAATGGTCGGCAAATGAAGGACCTTACTGTTGTACCTCAATCAGAAATGCTGTTTCCTGGAGAAGAAATAGGTTTTCTTCTGATAAATCATTCTTACAAAGGAACTAGAAGCAATATCAATATCATAAAGACTGGGAAGCTATAAATAGAAAGAACTCTTGTGTCAAAGATGCATCTACATGTAAGAAAGACAGAAATAAAAGTATTTTTTACCTCCCAAATACAGCACAAATGGGCAAGTTGCTGTGTTCTGTTTGAACAAGTGAGACCCGGATCTTAGGTGATATTTGTCATCATGGCAACATCATCTCCACGTGGAGGAACATATGAACCATGTATTTCTCAATCAGAAAGCAAGAAGATTGTGTTTCTTTGGGGTTTTGAGGGAAAAAAAGGAAAATAGAAATGGGAAAAGTAATCAGGCAATCACTAAGAGCTATAGACAGAATCAAAATGGAAGTTAGGCCAGCGCTGCTGAGTATTACCACCAAATCAGTCGGTAGGCCACTTGGCTTTTTTGAATAAGCGAGGGTCACGAGCCATGGGAAAAGCAATTTGCAAGCACTGCATGAGGAGCATGCCTAATGCCTCCCAGGGCCAGCTTCAGGGTGCACACATAGATGCAGTATTTATACTCTGTGCACATGCAGGTAGGCCAAGACACGTTCAAGTGTTCCACAGATGGAAGCAGGCTCAGGTCAGATGAAATGTTCCAACAACAGACTTGAACCTAGTCCAGAGCCCAAAATATCCAAATTAGGCAGTTAAAAGGTAAAATTCTTGGAAAAACATGCTGGGGGGGAAAGAGAAATAGTGGAACAAGGAAGCAAAAAGTACTTACAATCCTAATTTAAAGAACAAAAAAAAGGTAGAGGTTAAACCTCATTTTGGTCTATATTTCTAAGCACTTTAACTTTCCCATGGTGGCAGAGAAACTCATGTATGTTCACTGTTGTATATGAACAGAATACCTCCCTTCCCTTCCTTGTCTACATTCTGGCTCCCCACTAACAAAAACTACCAAAAGTGATTTATTTCCTGTGCCAGTCCTCCCTTTCTCTCTTTTTTTTCTGACAATCTTTTGTAGATTTTACAGGCTGTGGCTATATTTGTCTATATTTGTCATTTGTCTCAAAGCTTCAACATCACAGACCCTAAGTTCACCTCATAATATCAGATTCAGTCATGCTGCTTTTCACCAAGAGAGAACTCTAACGATCCCACATGCCTTTGTGCTCTACTATCATGATCACTGAGAGATTTTTGGTCTCCATGGCTGTCTGTTTGAGCAAAGGAAGTACCCTTTCTATATGGGTATATAGGCTCTATATTTGATCTTTTACTTAACTCTTTATATCAGTCCTGACAAAAAGTGTTTTATTAGACAGCATTTATTAGGATAATGCAAACTGTCCTGAGCTAACCTGCAAGTATAAGAGCTTTTGATGATCTTGAATTTGCTGAGTGATTGTTCAGGTGATGCAGCTGTGGCTGTCAATATATGAAAAAATATTAATATCTGTATAAACCATTTTTGAAAATCCCACACAGTCTAAGTACATGCAAGGACATAAAAGAACGCCCTCCAAAACTGGCTTTGCATGTCTTCAGGTGAAGAATTTCTTCAGTCAGCTCAGACATACATGAATTGTTCTGGAGATGTAAAATTCCAGCACAGGCCTTGAATAGGTATTGTTGAAAACCCAAAATATTTCCACAAAATATTGAAAAGTTGGCTGACAGCCTAAGAAGGACTGAAATAAGCTGTTAATCCTGTGATTCCTCTGTCAGCTGTAGTGTTAGTCTGAAATTTATTTCCTCTTTTTTCTGGTACTAGCAACATGTCGAGCTTTGCTCAGAATAACCCCCACAAAACTGTTGCATATGATTTCCAGTTCACATATCAAGTTTTGCAGACTTTCCACTTCTGCATCACCAGTTTTTCTTGAATTATTCAGTTCCTTCAGTTAATGGCTACCAGTATGCTGTACATGCAAGAGAGTATGTGTTACAGCTTCATTTACTTCATGCCATGTCTTAGTCATTTTTAAATTTAGATTTTTGTAAATGCTTTTCTAAATTTGTGTTGATGCCTGGTAAACAAGCTGTGAAGGATCAGTCACCATTAACACAATCTGTCTATCCTGCACCAGAGAGCCCTTGAAGGGAATTTCCAGCATGACGCTGCAGGGTGTCTTGGCTTTTTGGAATGCTACAAAGCAAATTGTAAACAGTCTTTACTATGCCAGCACAAGCAACTGCTTTGGTACTGCTTTCTGCTGAATCTGCTTCACAAAGATTCAGTGAATGACAGTTGTTTAGGAATAGTAGGCACTGTTCACCTTCTTGCTTTAATACACTGTAGTTTTCCCCAAAACTTATATACCATATTAGCTGTATTAATCACATTATTCTGTTTTACAGCCTTATGATAAGAATCATTCCAAAAATCATCAAGTCTGTTTTAACTCTTGTCCTTCCATTCCAACTTCAATAGTTCGGAGAATGCTCCTAAGCAGCGTACCTTTTCTAGGTACAAATGATTCATCATCACCCTCAAAGGCAACAAGCTTTATGTCTGATCCACTTTCATATGAATATGGTATACCATATTTCTGGTGAAATCTGTCTTGGCACACTTTCTGTTCAGAAGCTGGCACTGATGACTCAACCTCACAGTCACTTCTTGGCTTCACAGATAATCATCTTAACCACCTTCAAGGAAACTGTGAACATCATATCTGCTTTTGTATTTTCTCCGTCACTGCATGTGATATGTCTCTGTTGTAATGACTCTCAAGGATCAGGTGAGTCATGTTTCTGAAGACAGATTTTTCTCTAGATGCTTTCATCAGCCTAAGGACTGGTGGGAAGTTCCTAATTAAAATTGCCATAGTCATAAGAGGGCCATACACCCCACGGAAGAGGATTGTCTTCTTGACATACATTTTGTATGGGACAACATGGGACTGTGACCATCCTATTTCTTCATTTCATCACCATCTGAACAGGATGATTCAATAACTGAAATCTGTTCTTTTTCACATGCCATGTTTGAACACACAATGGCTATGTCTCAGCTGCAGGACCCAGAACTGCTTCCATGTTTTGGGTCTGCACGTATGTGAGCTTCAGCTCCACTCCTGCTCCATCTTGTGATGGAGAACTAGACACTCACCACCCTTTCCCTGAACTTTGATTTTATGGGGAGGGAAGCTGGGTGTTCAGGCAGCAGAAGTGTCTTGATACAATCCAGCCAACCTCTCAGTCTAGATGATCAAGATGTGGAAGGTGCATAACCGGCCACCCATCTTCTGCACAGCTCAAACAGATGCCATCTGCTGCCTTCTGTTGTAGTACTAGAATATGTCACAATTCAGATATATATTGCTGAAGTGGCAAGTATTATTCTGCAACATGAGCACTCTTACCTTTCACAGTATTTAAGTGTTTCCCGCTGAGTTACCAAAACAAGTTAAATACTTAACAAACAACCCTAGAATTCATTCTGTCTTTTTTTTTTTTTTCCTTGGATCTCTGTCTAGTATATTTGTCACTAAAAATCAATGTCACTTACAGGTTGTAGCAAACTTTTGTTGATTTGGAGAAGATGAGGATATTTGGGGGATTTTTACATGAATAATTTAGTCTGACTTCATCATTCTCTGAATGAGAGAATGCTTTCTCTAAATATTTGGTAATCTAATTTATTTTATAGTATATTATCACATGGACATTACAAATGTGCTAACCAATCTCTTAATGTCATCATATTCAGGAATTATTAATTGCCCTTTGCTTCCAGAATTCTTCAGACTTTAGAGTTACAGCTTCCACAGAGGGATAGTGGTTTGAAATTTGCAGCTGGTACCTAGTTTTCTAAAGAATCAACTCAAACCGTTAATTCTAGCAACAGCTATTATGTATAAATCCAGAGATGATACATTGGTCCTTTGCTGGAGAGAAAGGGAATGTCTGAAACTACTGAACAGGGTTTCCCCAAACTGTGGCTCAGTGCCACAGTTTCAATTTCATTGAGAAAATTTTGATAAATGTAAGAACAGGATACCAGCAACCCAGCCCAAGCCAAAGCAAAATTTTCATTCTTCATACTCTTCAAAAGTTCAGAGTTGGAACCCAGTTTTACAGCTTTTGTTTGATGCTGCAGACAGGCATAACGCCTGAACACCATGAATTTTATAAACTGTTCTCTCTTCATCTAGGCTTCTACTCCTTTCCCTCATCTTAGCTTCAGAACACAAAGCCTTTAACACAGCCCTGAAAATATTTTGTTGTCTGTTTTCAAATAGCCAGTAAAGCACACACCAGTATTTGTCAACTGTCCTCTTTCATCTAAAAAACTCAAAGCAATTAAGAAAGTTTATAATATTAAATATGCAGAAGCAATTAATTGTTGAGAATTATTTGCATCTTATTCATGGATAAATCGAGACACAGGTACCTTCAGTAAGCCAATGGCAAAGCTAAGCCTGGACCATTCTGCCCTCCATCCTCTGTTCTAACTGTGCAATATACATAAACTATGACATGATGAAGTATGAGAAGCTTTAGACAATGAGGAGAATGCTTTTTGGGAAGAGTGAACTTCTTTCACTCTAGTATGCACGTGTTTGGCTAACAATAATTTTAACTATAGAACAGTGAACACTAAACTTATGCTCACATTTTATTGCTTGCATTGCAGTTGCATAGGTTTTATGGTACTATTATTCAACAGTTAGCCTAATATAAGTTTCAAATGCATAGCTTACCTGTGATTTTGTTTTAAATTAAATATAGGCATTCAATATTTGTTTCTAGCTTCTCATTTTTCATTAAATCCATGCAATTCTTTAAAATTTAATAATGTGAGCTTTTTGCAACCATTTGAGAATCTGGGTTATGTAGTTAAAACACTGTGCAAATAATTAATATGATCAGACTAATATAACTTTAGTGTTATAGTCACTTCTAAAATTTTGAGATTGTAATTCAGCTACCAGGATTCCATAACCAATTGTCTTCACATGGTCCTGGGTGACTATTCCTTATATAATGAATGACTCTGGAAACCTCTTGTTCTCAGAATACATTATAGTATATAAAATAAATTAAGTTGCAGTTTTACCTGACAATTTTCTTACTACAATGTCTGTTGGAATGTGGATTCTAGGTTATGTTTGTATTACTGCATGTGTTGTTCACAGTGGAGAGAGAGAACTCAATAGCTCAGTTATGTGTGAAACATCTTCCTGAGAGATACAAATATGTGGAATTTACCTCATTGATATAGGAGTTACCTCATCACTCATGAGCAGAGCTGCCCCCAATGGGTGATGGAACCATTGTTATCAGGCGAAGATTTACCCTGAGAGCAAAATCCTGCCATTGATTTGCAGGCACCATTTATTGATTCCAGAGGATATTTTGTGTAATATCTGATAGTCTTATACAGTCCCTACTTTAACGTACAATTGGCAACTTAGTGGTATGGTACAAATTAGTCTTCTTGTGAAAAAAATAAGTACAGTCCATTCAGTAAAGTTTTGGTTATTATCTTGCATAGGAAACTGTACCTTACACTGTCTATTTAAAATACTCTTATATTATTTTACGCATATATACATTATAAACAGACAAGCACAGAAGGCACCCATGGGACAACTCTGCTTTTTAATTACATGCATAAATACGTAGATACACATGCAGTTGTCGCCACATGTGCTTTGATGACAGATGGGGGGCAGTGATCGCTGCTCGGAGACCGGCTGGGCATTGGTCAGAGGGTGGTGACCGGTTGCATCACTCGTTTTTCCTGGGTTTTGTTCCTCTCCCTCTCTCTCTCTCATTGTTTTCCTCTTCATTACAATTAATTATTATTATTGTTGTTGTTGTTGTTGTTATTATTATTTTATTTCAAATATTAAACTGTTCTTAACTCATGAGTTTTCTTACTTCTGCCTTTCTGATTCTTTCCCCCTAACCCACGACACCTGCTCATCTTAATTGAATAGGTAATACTAAGGAACAGGAAAGAGAAAAAGAGAAGGGAAAAAAGAAGAGTGGGGTGTGGTGTGGGTGTGAAGAGGAAGGAAAAATCATGGTCTGGCCAGGTGACCCTCACTGCTTTCCCAGTCAGTGAGGACCCCTCTGAAGAGCTGCTTGGAACCAGAAAGTCCTTTGATAAAATGGCAGCCACATCACTGTGACACTGTGCAGTATCATGCAAGCAAAGACAATAAGATCAGAACTCCTGTGACAGGTCTGCAGGTCAATTGCCCAAAATTTCCAGCAATTAGTGAATATTGGAAGGCTTAGGCTTTGAGGACAGATTTTAAGCCCCATCCTTTAAAAAAAGTCCATTTCAGAGTGAGTTAACACCCAGATACAGTGATAATTGATGCTTTTGCTCACCCTTGAAAATCTTTTCCATAACATCTCTGCCTCTTTTCCTTCTGTAAAACAGAGACAACAGTTATTTTATCAGGTTATTCTGAAGATTGCCTAATTCCTTTAAGGTGCTAAACCCCTTATAAATAAGAAGCAACCCCACTTGACAACCAGGGATCGGTGGTGTGCCCCCATTTTTATCTGTAACTTACTGTTTACAAGTCTGATGATCATGGGATTTTCTGAAATGCTTAATGTTGTGGGTTAACCCTGGTAGGCAGCTAAACATCACACAGCTGCTCCCTCTCTCCCGCTGCAGTGGGATGGGAGAGAGAATAGGAAGGGCAAAACTCATGGCTTGAGTTAAAGAGGTTTTAATAAGTAAAAGAGGAAAAGACAAACCAAAACAAAACAAAGAGAAAAAAGTGATGCAAAAATCAGTTGCTCACCACCAGTAGACCAACCCCCAGCCAGTCCCCGAGCAACAGCAACCCTGGCAAAACTCTCCCTTGCCATAGGAGCTACTATGAAAAAAATTAACACTATCCCAGCCAAAACCAGTACACTTATCCAAATGGAATTACAAAACACCTGCCTGTATAATAACCTGAGTACAAATCCATGCAGTATTTGCAAATAAAAATCATGCATTTTCAGTTAAAGTTGACCATATGGATTATTTTACTATTAACTTATTATTTTTCAAAAAAATGTATTTACATATTAAAGAGTAGACTTCTGGGCATTAATTAGGTTTTTAAGGAAATCAACCATTAGGTAATTAGGCAAATCTTGCTTTGGCTAAAGGATGTAAACCCAAAATTTAGGATAAATATTCTATTTGGAACGTTTGAAATAATACATTTCTGAGTGAACAGGGAAAAAGAAAGGCAGAAAAAAAGATGGGGTCATGGTCCCCAAATAAACACAGAAAACTTCAGAAAAATATACTAATGTTGGGGCAGCAGGTATTAACTCATGCTAATTTTGAGAAATGCAAAATTATGTTTAGTGGAAGGGATTGTTTACCTTGTTTGTACTCACTGATGGGTTCTAAAAATATCCTAAAAAACATGGTGAAGCTTAATGACAATCTTTTACACCTGAAAAGGAATAAAGGCCTAAGAAATGGGATGGAAGAAAGTCCTAGAAGATGTTATAATGCCAATAGCAAATAGTGTCTGCTTACTTGTCCCACTGGCTGAAATATGGCCTTAAAGATGAAGTGTCAAGAACCTGTGTTGAGTTTAACGGTACCAGTATCTCGCTCATTGCATTATGTTTCTAGAAGAAATAAAAAGTATTCAAAGACAGGTGATGAAAATGGTTACAGACTACAAGCAATTTATAAGTGGCTGAAGAAACTGAGATGATTGGGGCTGCTTAATTTAAAAAAAAAAAAAAGACAAATAGACACATCAGAGGGAATATATTTGATTCAGATAAAACAACAAAAGTTGCTGAGAAGGTCAATAAGGAACTCCTGTTTACCCTCTAACAATACAAGAACAAAAACATTTGATGAAATAGGAAAGCAATATACTTTTACACAGTTTGTAATTAACCTGTGGAACTGGCTGTCACGAAATATCAGTGCGCTCAAGAGTTTAAGAGCCTTTGAAAAAGAGATGACATTTTATCTGAGTAATGAGAACATCCACAGTTAATTTAGTAAAAAAATAATATTTTGGACAGGATGAAAACTTTCATACTTCAGGATATTAACCAATTTCCATTTAAAAGATTGAAAGAATTTTTGTCTGGAAAGATCTTTTAAAAATTCTCTATGCATTTCACAGTTAATTTTATAGTGCCCACAGTCAGACAGAGACTGTGACCACAATTGTGCAGTGTGGCATAGTGACTAGATGGTCCACTGGCAGTGTCTTGGACTCATTGTATCCAGAGATACAAGATCCCCACACTAAGATTATACTCTCTATATTACTGTAAAGCACACAGATTCCTTCTGGAAGACTTTCCAGGTTCTAATTTACTATTATTATTTACCTTTCTATTATTTTCTGAATTTCAGAATTTAATTAGACTTTTAAATGGTAAAATTAGTCTCCAAAAGCTGGAAGGCTCTATTCTAGAGTCTTAATACATGCAAGATTTTGGTCTCAGTCTTGCTTGCTGCTTGCTACAAGGAAAATAATGTTTCACTTTTTCTTATCAATACAATTCACTATTTTACCTATCGTGTCTCTTACACTCTTTGATGTGACTTTTTCCTGTGACTATTCTTACTCTAAACTTTTTGTTACTGAACACAATGGAAGCTTTATTCAGTCCACTCTCTCTTTCCATCGTGTTTCATTGTCTGGTTGTTTTGTAAAGAATTGTAAATGCGAGAAACTGTTCATTAAAATAATCCTTTCAGTTCCTACATCCTTCAGTTCTACAGATACACACACACGCACACACATGCAGAGTCATGCATTGTACCTGCAGTTATCAAGCTAAAAAATAACTTTTAGAAGTCTGCTGTACCCCTACATAGAGATGTTAAGCTTTTTGCATTTTTTTTCTTAGTAAAAACTAAGGGTAGACAGGAGACGTGAGCAAGTGAAAAAAAGATTTACTACAAAATTTCCATGTTTTTCCTTGTTGAGCAGAAGGGAAAGGGTTTCAAAAGTCATTTCAGAAGGTGAAAGGCTTGAACAACCAGCCAAAATTACTGGTGTCACACTGCTTTTCCTTGTTGAAGCCAAAGGCTTGACCCTTAGCCTTTCATTTCCTAAGCAACTGACTTAACTCCAACCTATTGAACTGTTCTGGAAATGGTTGTCTAACAATTTAATCCAGTAAAATAATTTGAATAACTAACTAGGAACTGGGCACAGAATGGGACTGACCCCATAAGCAGGGTCAGGATACTTGCCTGTTGTACAGGATGACTGGAGGCTTCTGACTATAACTCTAGCTTTGCCTTTTTCTCTGGTTTGTTGGTTATTCTGTTCTTGGGAAAGAGATGCTGAAGTCTTCAAAGCATGCTAAGCTGTTGCTCTGACTTACTCTTTTAAAAAGTCCATCTCTAATGACATTTTATGGAGAACAGACTCCCAAGACTAAATTACTATCTTTTTTGTTGTTTCTTAACATCACATTTATTCTGAATGTAAATGAGAGTATCTGAGTATTTGATGAAATTATCATTGAAACGACATGTTCTGTAACCCTATTAAATCTGCATTTTCAGATAAAAATATTCTGTTGGAAAATTCCCAAATAGTCAATACATTCTGTTTTCTTGTTTTCCCTTAGAACACCTAAAATAACAACAAATTGTGCTCTGTATTTTATAGACTGAAGAGCTCTATCCCAGTGTTCATGAGCCCATATATTCATGTCCTTCCCCTATTTGTAGTATATGCATTTTGATTAATATTATATACAATAACCTTCAAACATAGCATCCAGATAGAAAATACTGTGGTCAGATTCTGCAAGAAGTTTTAGTGCATTGGTGGTCTTAATACAATTAAGGTGCAATGACTTGGTTGAAAAAACTGAGTATGTGTTCATGCAAGTGATTGCTGAGGACCCAAACTCTTAACATGTCCAGGCAAATACTGTGTTAATGTGGAAACTAGACAGTTACACAAAGGCATGAGCTGTCTGTGGCATAACACCTCCCCCATACAGGATGTTCTCAATGTTCAGTTACACTTTGGACAGTAAGGGAGGTACATTAATATAGGGTGATGGCAGAAATCACTCTTTCAGCAAGAGCTAGTTTTCTRTTTTGCAATCTTCCTGCTAACTGTTATCTCGCTATACGCAAAATTCCACTGGTTTGCAGGAGTTAAGTACTACTGAACATGAATAAAGTGGTAAGGTTGTGTCTGCTATGAATTTTGAAAAAAATTAGATGTTTTGTTCTGGGCTCTGCCATTTCCTTTGGAATAAACCCAAGTCTTTATGATCATCTGTAGAACTAAGATCACGTAATTGGTCAAAAGCATCCTTCTTCAGCTTATCATCAAACCATCTATCATGTAAAACCAACTGGGTGTGGGGAGATGGACAGAGATTCTCCCCATCCCTGCTGCTGCCTCTATGGGGAGTCTATCTAGAACAAGCTTCCTGGGCATGCTCCATTAGCTTAAAACATATTGTATAGGTCTTCCTTTTTTGTTGTTGTTTTTATTTTGTTTTCCAGCCAAAAAATCTTCAAAAGCTTTTAAACAACAATAGGGCCAGGAAAGATTGTTGTATGAATTTAAAAAGCAGAAAAATCAGCTGAGAGTCTCCTGTACACATGATTTCTTTCATTCTCTATTTCTTGCATTAAGCCAATTACTTAATAGACAGAAAGTTATTTTAAAATCCTTCAGAGTGTGAGGCAGATTACAGAAAAATCTCCCTAAGCAATGGAAAACAATGTATAAATAATAAGAACCTAATCATTCCCTTTAATGAAAAACTGCTCACAAGGGAGGAAAGATACGCATGCATATGCACTAAAATTAAGTCATCCTACTTACATGCTCGTGTCCCTGTGAAGCATGCTCTTCAAGCACCATTCTGAAGCTTAAATGCTGCTATGCTTCATGATCCAAGACATATGTAGGGAGAAGACAGTGCTGTACTTGTGTCAGCTCATTTTTGGCAGCTCTCCTGACTACAGAAAACAAGAG
The DNA here is from genome assembly GCA_035582835.1 of Phoebastria nigripes. Lineage (NCBI taxonomy): Eukaryota > Metazoa > Chordata > Aves > Procellariiformes > Diomedeidae > Phoebastria > Phoebastria nigripes. The sequence goes on from JAYKAV010000322.1 coordinate 769,663, forward strand.
GAAACTTTATCATGCTATTTTTGTTTTGACAATTTCTATAGAAACCAGACATTTCTCCCCCTGCTGCCAAAAAAAAAAAAAAAACCAAAACCAAAAACCCAACCCCAAACCCAAACAAAGACGACCCAAACCAGCTGAGGAAGCCTTATAGTCACATACTTGGGTACAGGTGTAGAGAAGGCTAAAAGAGTTTAAGTCTTCTCCAGTAGCCTGAATTTGGGTCCTTTGGTGTGCAGCCCTCTCTACCATTTAAGGCAGACACAGGCTCTGGCTACTCATCTCGGATATGAAAAGTCCAGCTTTAAAGCCTCCTTGTATCAGATGGAGTAGATTCAAACATTCAGCAGCTTTCCTCCATGCAGTATTAATAACCAGTTTCTGGCTGTAGGTAGACAGGAGCCAAGAGACAATACAGACTGTTTATATGCTTACCAAATGACACTTCCTTCTTTTCTTTCTTTCTTTCTTTCTTTCTATTTATCTATCTATCTATCTATCTATCTATCTATCTTCCTTCTAGCTTCTTCTAACCATAGTAAGACTTTCTACTGTTATGAAAAATCATTTAATGAAAAAATAATCCAACATTGGCAACTAGAAGTGACAAAAACCTGGGAGGGACCTGACAAATGCTAGCTGCCTATCTTCTAGCCAGAAAGTCTGGTGCCAGTTTCAGAAGTTGTTTTGTAGTTTGAGTTATTTGCTAGAAGAGTATGAGGGGGCAAAAAGTTACCTTTATGGCAAAACACTGATCTAAACCTCCACAAATAGTCAGAAAGTAATGCTCGACCTCCTCTCCTCCCCATCCCCCCAGATTATCTTTTTTTATTCACATACAATTTATTATGAATTTCAGAATATTTCAGTCAATTCTATTTCACCAACAGCTCTTGCCATTCTGCTTATGCTTTCTTGGTGTCCAACAGCAGCAGCTGTTTTCTTGGCAGAGTCATAGGTTATTCCCTAACACCTCGTTGAGCTGCAGTTCCTTCCTGCGCAGAATGGGCAGGTACTTTCCAAAACAACTTTATGCAGATCGGTTAAATTCTGTCCACGTCTTGGTTGATGAGGTGAATGCTTGACAGAAATACCTTCTCAATTACCACGTTTTGAATCATTCTTTCAGGAATTGCATCAGTGGGTTCACCTTAACAGTAGAAAAAGCATGACTACTGAGCCGTGGAGTGCAACTAGGGCAGAACGTTTTGGTTTTAACAGGTTTAAACCCATTACATAAAATATTGGCTTAAACAATTGGTCTTTTTACTACAAAAAAGTGAGGACTGCAGGTGGGGCAGGGGGGTTGAGGAGGCAAAATTGGCATCTGTAGGATGAAAGAAGAAGGTGGAAGGTAATGTTCTTCAAAAGCATGCTGTCCACAAAGGAGTGGAGGTGTGTGGGAGCTGAAGTTCACACTTTAAAAATGTTGATTAAGTGTCTGCTTGTCTTGAGTCCTTTCAAGCAAACAGGGGAGCTCCCACTGACATCAGTAAGTTTTTACCCCCATCTTCCTTCTGTATTTTTAAAATGTATAATTATTTAGTGCTGAAGATCTAAGGCAAGTAATATTTGACTCAAAACTGTTTTCATTAGGGTATTTTGGGGCTATAAAATGAGCGTTWGGGGGGAAAAAGGAGTTTCTGTTTCCTACCATCATACCTAGTTATGCAGTGAAATGATTTCTATGTTCAAAAGACCTGTTGAACACACCGGTCCTGTATTTATTTTGCACAGAATGTCTGGAGGTGTTTTGTTTTTCTCTCACTTAATCTATTTGTGCTGTATAAGTATATTGCATCCTCTACTACCCTCTTTTTAAGAATGTGAATACAGCACTTCATTATTAGGTTTGCAACTCTCAGAAATTATGCTTTGTGGAAGAAAGGAGAAACACCCCCAACTAATTAACTAAAGTGCTATTTTGTTCCCTAAATTCTCCTTTAATAGTTAGTGTGCATAGATGAAAAGGAGTCAAAGCTGCCATAAGGTTCAGTACATTTCACTTATACACTCTCTGTGAATTTATCACATGATAAAGAAAACTTTTCCAGTCTGAACACAGCTGTTACAATCCCCTCAGCTGTTGTAGTTGCCCAAAACCCTGTTTAGCCTAAGTTTCCCCTACAGCTAGACTGGTTACTTGTGATACTCTCCCGTCTGTTTGTTTTACTAGCAGGCATCCCACTGTTGGGACTGTATTCCCTGTTTGCTCATTTGATCATGTATAGTGTGTATAACATACTGTATTTGGTTAAGGGAACTTTTTTGTTATTAGAAAAAGCACAATTTCTTATATCATCCTCTGCCAGGTGTATTGACTATACAGTCATCTAAACCTATGTTTGCAATATATATAATGAACATTTATGGAGCCTAGGTAAGAAAACTGCCTTTTTTTCCACTATTGCATCTACTTTACAAAATTATATTAAGCTAAACAATAAATCAAAGACAGCCCTGACATAATTCTAATTGTTATTTGATTCTCTTGAAGCATTCTCATATAAGCTGAATTTAGAAGATTTCTTCACAGCCCTTTTCAGATAGCTCTAAAAGACAGTTAAGCAGATGTTTTTACTGAAGAACAAAGGCAAATGCAATGTTACTCAGGAATTCACGTGCCCTGTGAAGAGGGGCTTTTCCTGAGCACTGCTTCGGGGTACGAGAACAGGGGTGGAGAGACAGAGAAAGCCAGAGAAGAAAGCCTTTTTCCAGGGTAATTTCTATCAGCATCAACACCAGCTTAGCAGATCCCGGTTCACTCCCCACTTTCAGCTGCTCGTTTCTGCCCCCGCATGCCTCCTCAGTTGTGTCAGAACAACTATTTGTGGGGCTCTGCAGTGAACCAGACCAGAGAACTGGTATCTGTTAAAAATAAGAGGGTATTTTTAACCAAATGCAAAGTGATGTAACATGTCTTTGCACTATTTAATTACCTGCAAAATAATGTCAAATCATCTGACATTTTTCATGCCCCACCAACAACCTGATCCTGACTTCACTGGGAATCTGAGACCTCTGTATTGATCTATTCATTACTCCTGGCTGGTAACCCCTTCCTTTTCTGTCAAAATATTGCTTGATTGTTCTTCTTCTTTTACACAGCTGTTACATCTATTATACAGCTTAAACAAAGGCAGGTTCTGGTTCTACAAACAGTGATGCACATGCTCAGCTTTAAGTTTGCAACTAGGCCATGGAAGTCAAAGTTGTTTCAGTTTAAGGATCCACATAACTATCGAAAGGATTGGGTCCACAGCCATGTAAAGATAAATATCAGAAACACGAATGAAAATACTTGAGCATATGCACAGCTTACTGTGGCATTACTAAGTCATTAGGGGTGATTGCTTGTGCCAGCAACCTAATATAAACATTAGATGATTTTGCATCTCCCTGATTGATCATACGTTTGTTAGAGATGATGAGATGAATTTCATATTTCCATACAGCCTGAAAAAACTAATAAAATGGAATAGGACGGTATAAAACAGAGAAGACCTTCTTCTGAATCCTGAAGGTCATTTCTTCATGAATACAGAAATATACCATCTCTTGGTACAAATGTACAAATATATTCTGTAACATAATGCTCTGTATTTATATTTTAAACATTTTAATGAAATATTAAACAGATTCAGTTTGAGATCCTGTTATTAAGCTATAGGAAAGGTCATGACAGTAGAGATACTGCAATAGTTACTCTGAACAAAGTAGCTTGTTATTCAGTAACAACGTGAAGTTTTAACCTGGAGCTGATATGCAGTAACTAAAAATTATGAAACTATAACTTTCTTGTTTCTTATTTTTTGTAAGTAATCTTTTTCTCTGGGAGGGTGTGTTGTTTCTTTAAAATGTATGTTCCCAAACTCATCTCTTTCTTATCCTTTCCTTTATTCTTCCTTTCTAGCCCCTGCTTTTTCCTCTGCATTCTCCCCTCCCCCCAATTCTCTTCAATTTGATCTCATCCATATGGTCTTAGACAAATTGGCTGCAAAAGATCTGGGTAAGGTGAGCAGATGTCCTGTGAAAAAAAGTCATCAGGGTGTCCATTTTTTCACCATTTCTTCATATTACACTACTCGGTTGCACAGTAGGGGAAAAATAATAGGCAATTTACATAGAGAAATCCTTGGATAAACCTGTGTTAAAACACTGGAAAAGAAACTTTTGCAATAGTTTGTCAAAATTAAAAAAGAAAAACAAAAAACATTGTTCATTCTTTGCAGTTATGCCAGCAGGTTGTCTAAAACATCTGCTCTGGTAATATGTCACAAGAAATAGCCTGTGCAGGTTAGGCCAGTACATAATAGAAGTAAATGTATTTTTAAATGCCAGGTTTTAAAAGAAGACAGATCTGCTTGGTATCTCATTATAAGGGAAATGGCTTTTCATGTCACCCCATCAGTAGTTGTGCAGCTTTGGGGAAAGTTTCAAAGGTTACGATCTATACCTTTTAACTCTTAACTAGCTTACAATTTTTCTCATGAAGAAACTCTGGATGGTTTTAATTCTCAGATAATAAAATTGGTTCTTTTTTTGTCTTTAAAAAATGAAAGGGAATTTGCCTTATATCTGCACACGGCAAATATTCTTCCTATTTCTGGACAGGAAAACTCCTTAGGAACATCATGTGGTGTTCCTACTGTAGATGTTTGCTTCTCTGCATGTTCATGTGCATATACATACATGAATCTCAAAAATCTTTTGGGGCTGATTCTGACTTAATGGCAGCATAACAATGAAGCAAAATCACTGATTTCCCTAGAAGTGCCTAGTCACATCAGTGAAGCATAAATTCAGCTTTCAGAAGCTTCAGCTTTCTCTAAAGACAGCAGAATAGAGCTGTCTTAAGTCAAAAATCCTTGCATAATCTGCATGTTTTGGACCCAAATTCAGTAAGTCACTAAAATGTGTCTTGAATTTAAGTATCCTTGCACATGTTTGCACAATTTGACCAAAAGAGAGATATTTAAGCATGCACTCATGTAATTTACTAAATCATGGATTATCCAGCAAAGTACAAAAACCTTTTAGGTGATACAAGGTTCCTGCCTGAATTCAACATTTAAATACATGATTCCCTTGGAACTACTTATGATCTTGCAGTTATGCAAGTACTTAAAGATTTTGGTGAGCTAGACCTATATCATCGAGTATACAACACCAATAGGCATTAATTTCCTTTTGCTTACACTGGCTGTAAGCATATTAAAAAAAAAAAAAAAAAAAATTACACTGACCCAAGTAGGAAGGCAATATCTTTCTGGATGCACTATGATTATCTCTGAAGTCAAAGTGTTATTAAGTCAAACAGTTGCTCATCAGAAAACACACAGATACATACCAGTTTTGACTAAATTTTCAGTGGGAAGTCAAGTATATATATTTCTGGTTAAAAGCTTAGAGAAAGCAGGCCCAGAAAGAAGTAATCTGCACAATTTTTCATTTACTACAGAAAAGTCCTTGCTCTGCCCATTTTGGAGAAGGGTTTTAAAGATATCCCAGTGCATTCTTACTGACTCTTCTGGAGTGGGTCCAACTCTAGTTTTTCACAGGCAAATATCCTATATTGTGAAAGCTTTTGAGTCTATTCCCTTGTGTGCAAAATAGTAAAACTCAAAATATTTTTTTAAAATAAGATGACTATTTATTCCTTGCTTGAATTATCTCTTGATTGAAACAGAACAGAAAAAGCTTCCACATCTTTCCTTTGTATAGGCTAATCCCTTATATCTCATCTTTTTTTTTTTTTTAAATAAAGTACTATTTCCTATGTTGAAAAGTTGAACATATTTTAAAAGCACAATTAAGAAGTGTGAGAAATAAAGAAAATGAATTATGAATTATAAAAATGTGTCAGAAAAAAAGGACCTGATTATCTGAGGAGGGTTCTGCTTTGCATTGATATTATATAATAGTACTCTGGTCTGAACTACTCTCAATTTCTTAACCAAATTACCCTTTAAATTACCAAGCAAGGGCCATATGCTTCCCTCATTTATGCTGCACATATCTCAGATTTTCACTTAATTTAAACAAGAGAGACATGATAAGTGTCTCTTTAGTTTAAAGGAAACCTGTGTGCACTTCTTTTAGTGCAATTTTCTGAAAGTTACCATGGTGAGAAACGCTTTTTCACAGAGTAGAAACGCTTTTTCACAGAGTCCTTCTGATCTCTGACTCAGTCTAGAAGTTATTCCTTTTTAACTTCTTTACACCATCATCTTTCTGGTCAAGGACTAGTCAAGACTCTTCTTCAGTGCTTCACAATGGCTACTTTATTTTCCTAAGGAGAGTTATGGTAGGATGAATAGCATCTGAGACAAGAAAAAGACTAACATTTAGAAATGAACTTAAATTTGCTCCTAAATTTAAATTCATTCATAACTCAGCAAGACCACAAAGATTAATAAAGTGCCTAAAATTATGCATAATCTTTAGGTAACTCACTAAATCTGGGTTYGTTTTCTTCGAAATAGAGTAACTGGACAGGTTTCAGAATGCACAAGTTAAGACTGCTTATGTCCATAAGTCCATAATTTGATTAAATGATTTTTTTCTTGGTGGACTTCTACACGCATTGTGGTACTGAAGCATTTGCTCCACTGTTTCATATGGTGCTGGGATTGTTTTCCTAGTGGTGCTGTGTTGTGTGATAAAACCAAAATGGTATAACCTCTAACAGGAACTGAGCTTAGCCAGTTGCATAAATAATATTAAAGTGTTGGGGAACATTAGGCTTGTTATGCTCCATTTCTTGCCTCCGCAATATCATTTCCTACTTGCATTTCCTTAAAAGGTTAATAGATGTAGTATAAACGGAGCATGAATAGGCTGAATTAGGATTTAGCTGCAATGGTTTATGGACAGCTAGAGGCTGGTCACGACTAAGTAGACTTCTTGATGAAATAATTACTGCGGAAGTGGGAAGAGGGAAACAACAGCATCTACTTTTTGATTTCCAAAATTTCTCATAGAACAATACATGAATCCTGTTAAATCATCCAAAATGGTCACATGGAGTACACCTATTTCCAGGCCTGCGCCTCCCTTACGCTAGGTCAAAGAAAACAGAAGGCCATTAAATCTTGATGATTTCCATTTGAATGTGAATGTGGGATGGTCATGCTGTAGGCAAGACCAAATTCTCCAAATCTTTCTGCAGGGAGCTGACCTGAAACTCTCTTATCAGGAGGACTGGATCAATACATACTAAATAATGCAGATTTTATAAGACACCAATGGTCTACAAGTACATCAAGAGCAAGTCCTCACAATTTCCCCTCTAGTACGCACATCCATCATTCATTTGTAGCAGTATACCAGATATCTCTCTTGCTCTATGAACACCACATGCGACTGTGCTCTAGGGTCTGCCAATCAGCTGGACCTAGTGCCTTGGTGTAATCATTTCACTGTTAGGAATACACTCCCTGGTAGAAGCACTTCAAAGGATTCCTGCCACCCAGTCTTTCCCTACTACTGCAGCCAAGCCTGGCAGCCTCCTCCATGGGCAGCCCTGACATGCCCATTTAGTAATGAGAAAATCCAACTCTCGGCTTCTCACACACTGGGAAGGAGAATATTGCATTCAGGGACAGACAGCGAGAGGACAGAGAGATAGAGAAAGATGCTTTTTGAGTTCATTGGCTCTCTCTAATTTGAAGACTAGCCAAACACAAAGAAATCTGCAAAATCAAGAAATAGACACTGAGATTTGGAGGAGAAGGAGGGATTCACATTGGCTGGCTTTGCAGGTTCCTTTTTTCTGGATCAATGTAATTTTTCAGTCAGCTAAAACAGAAGGATACTTTTCAATGACACTTTTAAAGCTTCTGTGTCCCTGAGTTTTAGCTATCCTTGAGTAACAGAGTGTGACTATATGGGATTGCCAATAACCCTGCTGTCATGAGTGATTTTTTAGGCTTGTGGGCTTTTGTTTGTGTGTGGCGGGGTGAGGGTGGGGGGTTGTGTGTGGGCTGTGAGCTTTTAGCGCTGCCCTGTGGGCCTGAAGCAGCTGGGTCCCCCATCTTATAACAGACTTCAGGAAGACAGTCTGTGCTCATAAATATATAGCAGAGGTCAAGGGATACCAGCAAAAGCCTAAGTAAATCTTAAGACAACATACAGCATTTTGTTGGCACCCAAACTCAATCCACGTGGGGAAGGAGATAAGGGACTGTACCATATCTGTGTGATGAGCAACTTAAATTGTATTAACCCTATAGCTAGCAAGGCAAATCAGCAGCAGAAGTCTGAATTTCAATAGACCCAACAACAGGTTTTTACACACAATTTTTCTCTGCCACTTTCAAGAATTACCTGTCATTTACTATTTTTCTATTCATTCACAGTATTCAATAGCAGGAATCAATGCTTTGTGCCCACTGTGGAAATGTGATGGTAAAAAGGCCAGTTCAGTGAAACACCATAAAAATACCAGCAACAATAATTGAGTATTTTATCTTAAATTTTTTTCTTGCCCTGGTTTACCAGATTCAGTCACCTTGAGTGACACTTTGGTAGATAGCAGAGATCTCCATGCCAAACGTAGAGAGACAATCATGTTGCCATTATATTTTCATTCTCAACAGACCTTCAACCTTCCTCTTTCATCATCTGTGTTCGGTGAGTATATTAGGACTGTTTGTGGCAGTTTTTGTGTACTGATGTGTGTGTGTTTATGCTCTTCATATGACATCTGTTAAACACGGCTGCCATAGTTATTTCAACACAATGCACAAAAATTAGTTCAGTTGTGAACTTTGAGTTTAATGGGCTGCTGGGAGAGAATGGCATTGGGAGGGTTCAAAAAGTGTGAAAGGCAGTTAAAAAGGATTTATATGCTTTATTTGCTCTAATTTAAGTTTCAACACTTACCAGGTTCATTCAGTGTGGACTTGTGGTACTGCTGCAGCACCTATGCAAATCACTTGGTCTGTCTTCGGGGCTTTTCACTTTCTTTTCTACCATGACACAACAGTCTTCACCTAATGTACAACGGGCCCTAAATTTTAGTTTTGCATGTAGTCAAAAGGAGATAAACTCCTTTCACTCTTCGTGCAAATCAATATTATGGCAGGTCAGATGTCATTTTGTGGCTATCCTGTATTCTGCGTAGTATTCTGTATAGTATTTCTATAGTCATTCTTTTGCTGTCTTCTGACTGTTTCAAATACAGTATGACATATATAACCCACAGGATGGGGATCTATGAATCTCCATCACATGCATGTCACACATGCACAGATGACAGGATTATCAACCTCTGATGGCAGAATTAATTTTGTTAACCTTATCTGTAGCGGAAGTGGAAAATATGCAGGTGGTTGAATAAATAGTATGAAGAGATAATAGAATTACTCAGCCTCATTAAATGGCTACACGTTGTGCTATTTAGTAATGCACTCAATAGCCAGGTGTCTTGAAGAGCAGGTACAATAGATTATTAACTGTAGGGGGACTGCACACATAAAGACGTAACTGTTAAGGGGATTCAGTGCATTCTGCTCAGCACCATATGCATAGAGACATAAAATAGTTATTATTACAACATTATCTCAGCTTGTCTAACACAGCTATCCCTATCCTTTCACTTGGTCCTCTTTTCCCTGCTTTCCTCCCTTTTCTTTTTGCAGACTAAATCTATAAGGAACGTTACAAAATCTTTCAAATTGAAATCTCACACCTCTCCACTCTCCTTAAGAAAGGAACACATGCTATCAACAATACACATTAATCAGTTATAAATGAAAGTAATAATAATCTGCCATGCTCTTCTGCCTATTATCATAAGTAGCATGAAATGATAATTTAATAGTATGCAGTACTTCACTTCGTCAATAAAAGTATCCAAGCAGCAAAGCACAAACACTAACAAGTGTGCAGCACAGTCAATTCTCATCGCATCCCCAGGACCTGATTCATTTTTCATCAGCTGTAATGCCAGCTTGCCAAGTCACAGAAGGGAGGAATGAAAGCTGTTACTTCAGCCTCACTAATGTGTCGGAGGGAAGAGGGCTGCCACTCCCTTAGCACTGCCTGCCTGAAAAGCTGTAATGACCCCGTGGTGCTGCCAGCAGGGACCCTACTATCATCTTCTGCTGCTACTGTTGTGGTTTTTTCCAGTCCTATACAGCTGCTGAGAACAGCTGGCTCTTCCTTTTCTCATCATCTTATCTCACCTTGGAAATGAAGATTGTCTCACGTTTGGCTCTTAAAATGGAAAGTACCGCAACTGCACGGCGGCGCAGTGTGCCGAAGCCAGTGGYTGGCTGGCACACAAGCACTGCTTTGCTGGGACCCCATTTGCAGCTTGGCTGTCCCTTTGCCAGGTTATTACCATGGTTCCCGCTCACGCAGGCCTTTGTCCTTACACATATTGGGTCACCAGGTGAAAACTTTCATCCTGATGAAGCTGGTTGGAAATTCTACATCAAAATGTTCTGTAGAAAATGTGGTTTCCACAACATAAATGTTTACCATGGGAAAAGATCTATTTTGCCCAAAATGAAACCAAATGGAAGTGTTTTCTTACAAGGAAGTTGTGACTTGTATCTCATCCACTTATCTCCTCAGGGAAGACTTTGTCCGTCGAGGGTTATTGCTGTCTTTTCTCAGTGTTGACTGCCAGTGCCCTTATTGGAGGTACAGCCCAGCTCATAGAGCCACAGAGGTGAAGGCAGTGCTTGGCATATAGCTTCTGTGTGGCATCCTGGCAGCTGCATTAACACTGCATCAGGTGAAAATGTAAATGTTTCCACATTCCCAAACAGATATTGACAGCCCTGCAAATGATTTTTCAGCACATTTTCATTTTTAACGGTTGTCAATACACTTGAAACAATAATATAGGAAGACAAAAAACTTGACACCAGAGTCCTGTGTTTATTTTAACTTTGATGAATAAAGCCATGCCAACATATCCGCTCCTGTAGCAGTTTACAAGTATGCCTATACAACACATACAGTTCCTACACACACAGTAACATTGTGGTAACCAGCTCAGAAGAACAGTACTAGTGTTTATTTAAGTGTCGGGATTTTGACTGCATATAACCTTTTTCAAATAAGGCTACACACCACCTGAGAGTGAGTTCATGTCTCCCCTGCCATTTATGTGTGCCTGTAATTAAGCCATCTAGGAAATTCCAGGCAGAGATCTTTCTTGTAGTCCTACAAAAGGACTGAATGCCAGATGCAATAATAAAAGTAAGAAAAGTTAGGAAGACACACCCATAACCCCATACAGGACAGTGGATGAAAAAATTAAAGAAAATTTCCTTCAGAAGTTCAAGGTTCGTCCTTCCCACAGAACTATAACAGGCCCATGTTAGGTGTCAATCCTATTGTTAATTAAAATTTATGTTGCAGTGCTTAGAAGATGCTTTTTCCTTACTAGCCTTTAGTGACCAAAAAATGGAAAAATTAATACAACTAAAAAAATCGGAAGTTCAAAAAGCTAAATTTTGTCCATTTTTTATTTTCAGTAAAAAGGCAAAATTTCTCATTGGATATAGATAAAGGTATGAGTTCCGATCTGGTAAGACTGAAAAATAATATTATCCTCTAGACAAGTACTAACAGCATTATATGTTCTCAAGTTACATTAGGAGTCAGACAACCTACAGCTGCTTACATATTCAGTTAAAAGTTGTCATGTAGAAAATTAGACACAGTCTGTGCTATGTTCATATCATGGCTGTGACATGATTTCTAATTGCGTTGAGTTGTTCCATGCTTTGTTTTTGGTTCTGATGCTCAGCACAGATTTGCAACACCTAGAGCTCAATGACATTTTTTCAGAAACTCTGTTGTCCTCTTCCTGTACGACTACTAATAGCTGTGAAGTGTCAAATCACCACGCTACCTAGACGTTCAGCCAGTAAGTAGAGCTTATTTTGTATTTGCTGCTTTAAAGGAAATTTCCAGAGAATTTTAGTCTGTGAAAGGCTGGGCAACAGTGCTTAAAAATATAAGAATCAGTTTAATATGCTCGGAAAAGGGCAGATGTGACTATACTACTCCATTACATATGGAGGAAAACTAAGGCGTAAAGATATAAAATGACTTCATAAACCCAGAAATGAGTACTGTGAACATTTCACTTCTTTTTGTTTATCACTCCAACCACCTGGTAATCCCAGCAGCTCACCCAAACTTTTGGCTAGATGAGGAAAAAGTATTTCTTCTGGAAAGCCATCTTTGCATTACACGCTCAATATGTAACCAAGTGTTGTGGTTTAACCCCAGCCAGCAACTAAGCACCACACAGCCGCTCACTCACTCCCCCCACGGTGGGATGGGGGAGAGAATCAGAAGGGTAAAAGTGAGAAAACTCGTGGGTTGAGATAAAGACAGTTTAATAGGCAAAGCAAAAGCCGTGCATGCAAGCAAAGCAAAACAAGGAATTCATTCCACCTACTTCCCATGGGCAGGCAGGTGTTCAGCCATCTCCAGGAAAGCAGGGCTCCATCACATGTAACGGTGACTTGGGAAGACAAAACGCCATCACTCTGAATGTCCCCCCCTTCCTTCTTCTTCCCCCAGCTTTATATGCTGAGCATGATGTCATATGGTATGGAATATCCCTTTGGTCAGTTGGGGTCAGCTGTCCCAGCTGTGTCCCCTCCCAACTTCTTGTGCACCCCCAGCCTACTCGCTGGTGGGGCAGGGTGAGAAGCAGAAAAGGCCTTGACTCTGTGTAAGCGCTGCTCAGCAGTAACGAAAACATCCTTGTGTTATCAACACTGTTTCCAGCACAAGTCCAAAACATAGCCCCATACTAGCTACTCTGAAGAAAATTAACTCTATCCCAGCCAAAACCAGCACACCAAAGTGCTTGTGTCAAGTGGAAAATAGCAATTTTATGACAACTTTTTCTGTACCAGTCTCTCATAGTGCTCCAAACTTTATTATATGTAATGACATATTATTGAAACACCAAACTGCTTTCAGTAGTCACCACAGTTCCTTTTTTACTTCCCATCTCTATCATATGACTCTGATTTTAAAATGAGAATTTATAACAGACACTTCAACGTGTCTGTCACGTTGTCAGTCCTGCCTTGGTGACTTCAACACGAAGCAATCTCAGCTAATTATATTACCATAATCATAGCTGATACTTAATGTTGTTTTTTCATATTATTTTTAGGTTTCTTTATAAAGACATTGTTTCAAACTAAAATAGTTACTAGTTGCCAGATTCCATTGGGAAGAACAACTCATCATTTCGTGCTGATTTTAATGCTTGGGTTCTGGATGAAGCCCATCTGTGGTTTACTGAAGAAGTACCTTGCCAACATCACTTTATCAGAGTATTATGGGAAATTGCACACCAGTGTACCAACTCTACTTGATGTTGTTCTGTGACACAATTACTACAAATAATCCATCTAAAGCTGTCCCTTGTCCTGTTAAAAACTTGGTGATTAGCCTTAGCCATTCACCTCAAGGAAATTTTCTGCCCAAGTTAAAGCAATTATTTTTCAAACAGACTTCAGTGGAGAAATCTACCACTGTGTTATTGAACCCAATATATAACACTGAGAATTTTCTAACCGTATTGTATGCATACATAGACATAGCTAATTTGTGGAGATTTTGACACCAGCTGAGGAAGTGGCGCAGAAACATAAGTCTGAAATAGTATGTCCATGACACATAGAAAAGTAAATCTAATGATGTGATGTGTTAGTATTCAGCTGGGATCCACCCATTTTGTGTGGAATATGCTGATGATGATAAAAATGGCACCTTAACATTGCTTTCCCTCTCCAATATGTAAAAAGAAAGCAAAAAATACATATGTTGCAAAAGCTGCTAAGGAAATCTGAGCAAGGTGAATTGTAACAGAGGTACTGTTATGTTTATCCTGGTTCCTGCTTTTATGAGCATTGTAATGTGCCTGCGTGTGTTATAGCATACACAAAGAAAAGAAGTTACCATGTACTCTGACAAAAGGAAAAGCTACAGCACACCTCCTTTACTTTCTCCTGCAATTGCCATTCTCATGAGCTAGAAGAATCATTTAAAAGGTGAATTCCCTGTATCAAGATCAATGGGCAAAAAGATTGTGTAAGTCAGTTTATATAGGTCTAAGAATTTATATAGTATCTGTGTGGCCTCCAGTAGTCTTTCGGGATGAATGCGAGTGATTGGTGAAACCTCTGAGAATAAGTCAGGGCATGTGAGCATGTACAAGTGACTGTATCTGTTCAGGTTAGATGGTGTTCGCACTAACCATTAAAGCTTTGCTGTTCTGCTTCCACTTCACCATTTTGCTTTGCTCTGAATGTTTGTCTTCTTCCAAGACAATCAGTTGTTTGCCCATGAAGACCCATTTTAAAAGTCCATACGCTCATGTACACAAGTTGCCTGATGCTTAAACAAAAGTGTTATTTAATGCACATATACCCAGGACAGCTATTGCAAGCCATGTAGCTATTTAGTCCTTTTGATGTTTTTAATTCATTTGTACTCTTGCTAGCTCTTCACAGTGGCATGTACTCCTTCATGTGTGTGTGGTTGCAACCACAGGAATAAGTTAATACAAGTACGGAAGCAAGTGGAGTTGCCCACCATGAAATACAAAACTGGATGTTTTGGCTTCTCACTTGAGTTCCTTATTGCACATAATGCTTGCTGCTTTGTTAAACTTTCAGTTTAAGTTTTTTAATGCTGCCCTGAAAACCATCCCGTCATTTTCAACTAGACAACAGTTTTCAGTAGAAAGGATCCCTCTGTGTCTTTCTGGGCTACTTAGACTACTTTGATTTTCTGCTTCTTTCCTTGTTTTCCTGGACTACCATCAGGGGATGGCAGTGATAAATGTAATGCCTGGTTCTTTCATGACATTAACACCATTAAAAATAAGTTCTCATGAGCAACTCATTGCTTTCTCCCAGGGAGCCAAGTAAGTTGTGCCACAATACAGATTCTCTGGGCTTGTGAAACAATGATTTTCAGACTCTGTGCAGAAAGTAGAACCAATAGAAAAAGAAATCAGCAACAAAATAAAGACTTAAGGGAAATGYTGGGGGCAAACAGGGACTCTCATTTGCAACTGTTCTGGCGTTGTAATGGGGCGTCATTGCAAAGAAAAAAACAGGTCTATAAGTAAATGGAGGGGAGTCTTCTGTAGAGTAATGCCTTTTTACTACTCCCAGCTGTCCTTGTTGCATCAAAAAATAAAGATAAAAATCTCCAAAGGATGAAAGCTTTACCAAGTTTGGATAGACAGCAAAAGTAGGTTCAGTGATAAGGTCACAGCTTCTGCCCTGCCCTATTCTAGCTGACAGAGCAGCAAAAGAAAAAATAGCCACCTCTGTGCTAGACTAATGGGAAGACTGTTCGTGTTAAAAATCTGAGCCCAAGCGCAAGAAGAAAAATAGCTGTTAGTTTTGTAAAATAAAGTCAGTGCTTTATTATTTTTTTTGTCAGTCTTGCTTTTGACAGAACTCCTGTCAATAAAATGCTGTGAGCACTCTGAACAAAAGCTATTTCTTGAAGAATGTTGGTCAAACTTTTTTTCTTAAAAGGAAAATATTATATCTCCAAATAATAAAAGAAACAGTTTAAGTAATATGATGGCAGGCTGGCAAACAGTGCAAGGTTCATCATTCCCAAACAAGCTCTGTGCTATTGCTTTTTAGCTTTGATGTCACATTTCTGCTTCTTCATTACAAGGACTCTTTTCTATCACATGCGGAGGTACTGAATAGTAGGGTGGTATAATGATGTTCAAAATGGTTTTCACCAAGGGCTAGTGCTGCCTTTCATTTTTAAATCTCACATTGAAAGCTAGTTACAGACCACCTGGCTAGCCCAAGTAATCAGCACCTTTTCTAAGGAACATTGTCTCCACAGGAGTTCAATCTGCATTGCTGTGCACTCCTTCTTGCATTTACTCATGTATGTCTGGGGACATGGTTCTCAGCTCCTTACACAGAGATGCTCAAGAATTTCTAATCAATAAATTCACTGCTGCAAAGCTGTTCCCTACCATGAGAAACGCAGAAAAACCTTTGGGAGACTACCAGCACATGAGTATTTTTTTACTGTGAGGATCATCACAGTCAGGATTAGAATGTAGTTTAACCATGTGAGAATAAAAGCATGCTTAAAACAACTCTAAACACCTATAGCAGTTCCTCTGTGTATGTAAAATGGGTCTGGACTGAAAATCCCATTCAATTTGGATTAACTGGGTAGTATAGACTTACACGTAAGTCATAGCTTGCTTTTAACTGGCTAGCTTGCATATGGGCAGGCAGGCTAGCCACGATCTGATGACCTGGAACTTGGTATCATGTGTAAAATCTTTCCAAGAAGAGTTAAATACTTTGAAAAGCTGCCTCTGCTGAACTCTGGCTATCTCAGCTAGATTGGAGCAAGCACGTTAATTAGTCTTAAAGCTGGAACTAATATACGTCTATATTACACTTCAATCACTGTGACTTCTGTAGAAAGTATCTTAGAATCATAGAATCATAGAATCATAGAATCATTAAGGTTGGAAAAGACCTCTAAGATCATCAAGTCCAACCGTCAACCCAACACCACCATGCCCCACTAAACCATGTCCCTAAGCGCCTCACCTACACGTCTTTTAAATACTTCCAGGGATGGTGACTCCACCACTTCCCTGGGCAGCCTGTTCCAATGCTTAACCACTCTTTCAGYAAAGAAATTTTTCCTAATGTCCAAYCTAAACCTCCCCTGGCGCAACTTGAGGCCATTTCCTCTCRTCCTATCGYTAGTTGCTTGGGAGAAGAGACYRACACCCACCTYGCTGCAACCTCCTTTCAGGTAGTTGTAGAGBGCGATAARGTCTCCCCTCAGCCTCCTCTYCTCCAGRCTAAACAGWCCCAGTTCCCTCAGCCGCTCCTCVTAAGACTTGYTCTCCAGACCCTTCACCAGCTTCGTTGCCCTYCTCTGGACACGCTCCAGCACCTCAATGTCCTTCTTGKAGTGAGGGGCCCAAAACTGAACACAGTATTCGAGGTGGGGCCTCACCAGTGCCRAGTACAGGGGGACAATCACTTCCCTACTCCTGCTGGCCACTCTATTTCTGATACAGGCCAGGATGCCGTTGGCCTTCTTGGCCACCTGGACACACTGCCAGCTCATATTCAGCCGGCTGTCAACCAGTACCCCCAGGTCCTTTTCCGCCAGGCAGCTTTCCAGCCACTCTTCCCCMAGCCTGTAKCGTTGCATGGGGTTGTTGTGRCYVAAGTGCAGGACCCGGCACTTGGCCTTGTTGAACCTCATGCAGTTGGCCTCAGCCCATCGATCCCATCTTGAGTCAGTACTTGCAGCTGTATCATTTTATAAGGGAAGTATATAAGATCATTAGCTTCTAGCATAAGAAGCCATTGGATTCAGCAGTATCTGTATAGTTAGCAACGTTCAAAAATCTGTACTGTTGAAATTAGTTCACTCAGAACCATATTTGCAAAACTGAGTGCTCCATCCAATACAATTCCTAAACCTCCACTTACATTAAAAAAAAAGAAAGAAAAAGAAAGAAATAATTACATGGAAGTACTTATTCACATGTATTACTAAGTATTTGTACTTTTAAATTTTTTTCTGCAAATTCACGGATTAAAGAAAAAAATCTGCATCTGCTATTGCAGCAGTTAGTTTTGAACATGTGGCTTTGATGGTTTATTTCAGTGATTCTCAAACTCTTTGGACTATGCATGCTTGCCATCATACTTCTAATTCAAAACTATACAAAGGTGGTATTGTTCTGCAACCCACTGAAGACCATTTGTGGCTACAGACCACAATTTGGGAACTGATGGTCTATTCTCCTGAAAATAACTTTGTTGTACTAATGTAGTCTGCTGGGATATGGAATTGATGGCTTCGTTAATGGCTGTTGCCAGATGTTTAGTCTCTGTATTTTCATACATTTTGTTTTGGAGCTAATTACCTACAAGATAGTTCAGTTTTACAAGACTGCTGCCAACCAACAAAGAATAGTGTGCAAATGATGGTATGGAAAAAGATGCTATGCTGTTTGGAGCTCAAGACCAGGCTTTTAATGACTGGAGCACCTGGACTCTTGGAGCACCAGCCCAACACAACTGCTCATTTCCAGAAGCACTCCTCTTCGGTTCAACATAAGCTACTCCTCAAAATTTAAATTTCTAGTGAAATTCATACTCTGTTATAGAAAATAATTCTTCTGGAGATAAATAGCAGGAAAATTATTGAGCAAGCAGTAGGAAATGTGCTTTTGGTTGTTAGTGCATTTTGTACTTGGAAACCTAAGTTTTGGTTAAGAGGAGAAGGAAATGAACTCTCTTATTCATTGCCTGACCATTTAAAATGAAATGTGTAGATAGTTGCACCTTTGAGGTGTAACTTACTCTTGTATTTATTCTATGTATTAAAAGGTTCCAAAATAAAGGACTACACATTAATTTCTTTCATCTTCATTATTTATTTTTGTAAGCTGCTAAAGCTGTGCTTTATTTATTGCAAGTCATCCATACATAATTCTCTGTAGTTTAGAAAACTGCATCTAACATTTTCACCCCAACTTTATAAATTGTATTGATTTACTTCTGTCTCTGAGGCCTACAACCATTTATTACAACAACAAAACATCCTCCAATTCTGGTGATCAAGGAACAAAGTCTACTCATTTACTGTGTAGTGAGAATTGACAGATGGCCAAATGGGGTGATAGATTTGATTTTAATGTGTCTTAAGAGAGTAAATGAACCAAATGCAATCTTCATCTCATGTGAAAAGTTGGATTTTTGTGTGGCTTTTCTGCAACAGTGAGGTGCAATTCTCACAGCACTTCATTGATTTTCCAATCAACCATGACCACTCAGATGGCAAAAAGCAGGGTCAAAGAATTTTTATAAAGGATTTTTTTTTATACTGTTTGTCTAGAACTGCACAAACAAGCCTGAATGTACATAACATAAAATACTCTTCAGTGTTTTGTGGTTTTTTTTCCTCCTGTAAAATCTTTACAGGTTTCACAGGTTATGCATTTTTAATTTTGCATCAAATGAAGAGGTTTTGTCAAGAGAATCATTTACATCATAAAGATAATGAGGATAAAATTTCCTCACATCTCCCCACCTGTTATTTTAGCATATATCATTGATAACAAAGCACTTTACATTTCTTACTTTAAACTTTGAGTAGGGATAGATTCCTTATTTCAGGACATGAAATAACACCCCGACCGATGCAATAAAGCCAAAACGCAGTAGATCACAGTAGTTTTTCCATGCACTAGGCTCAAACAGCAATATATTTGTAGGTCCTTACGCATCATTAGAGACACAAAAAGTAATTGTATAGTGTGTGTCAAATAGTGTTAGTGTGTTGGTTAGACGTCTGTGTTTGGGGACTGGTGAAGGGTCTCTAAGGCAGGCTTGAAAGTTATCATATGGGAGCATAAACACTTCCAACTACAAGCAGCAATATCTCAGAACCAGTGGATATAACACCAGTTTAGGATTTGAGTGTTTAGCAGAAGTGAAAATATTTACAAACTGCTCTTGAACTAACTGGTCCTTTTGTAACATCATTGCAGGTGCAGTGAAATAGGGATGGTGCGCTGTAAGAGGTATTACTTTTCAGTCAGATGACATGTCACATGGTACCTCTTTAGGTGGATATTGCCACCCAAAATGGCGAATCATGAGTAGGTGGGCATGTGCCTACCCTACACTCTGCCTGAAAACTGAAACCTTCTCTGGTTTCTGTTTTGTACACAGAGCACTTCAAAGTGTCTTCATATCATGCCTTACAGCGTGTCATACACATTCACTGCTTATTTAGTAATGGTTAGTATTTTGCTTGTGTTTGGTATAACCCAGTATTTTGGCATAGCTTGAGCAGCTAACATAAAATCCTCCCCTTTTGAGTGAGAAATTATGATCCTTTCATTAACTGGAGAAGTGGGCTAACTACTTTTTTCTCAGTCTGTGCAAGGAATTTGGACATCTTCTGGCATTTCATATATGCAAAACTTGATTTTTAAAATTACTTCACATTTCAAAATTGAGGGCTGCAATTTGAACTTTGGAGATGAGAATTGACATTCAGAAATAAATTTGTCTGTAATTATCCACCTGCTAATCAGGTTAAGACACTTGAAGGACAGTCCATAATCTTTTCTAATTACCAGTGAGAAGACTACAGCTATCAAAGTGTACTACTGGTGAATTAAAATTACTGTACTTTTTTTCTTCTGATCCTCATTTTTCTGCTCACCTCTATATAATAATATGCACCTTAATTCCTCTGGATCTTTAAAGGAGATTATGTGTACAAAAAAAAAAAAAAATCTCTTTGCATTGAACTTTTTAGAAAAATAAACTTCAAAAGAGCTTTGGATCAGGTTCTAAGTGGTTCCACTGAGAGACTGAAAGAAAGCATGGAAAGTTTGAGATTAAAATCCTAAGGAATTTATTATCATGGAAAATAATAGAAAAGAAGTTTGTTCTTTTCCTTAAATACAGTTTCACTATTGCAAAAGTTATAAACACGCCAAAAATAAATATCACTAAAATCTAGTAAGTACTGTTCTTCCTAAAACAAAACTTAAAAATGCCAAACCTGTTATACATCCAAAATATTTCTTATATGGATACCCTGAACACAAAGAAATGAAAGCTGGTAGAACAGGCAGCTGCTCTGTCTTCCTTTCATGTACCTTTGATGGTACAGATGATGTATTAGACATAAGCGTGTTCTTCTTTTTTTGCAAATACAATATGTATTAGACATATGGAACTGTCTCTTTTACATGGAATGTTTATTTTATTTCATTGTACTCTAAAACTTTAAAAAGAGTTTGTTGGTGTTTTTTTTTTTTTTTTAAATAAAATACTTTCTTTTTTGGGGTGGAATTCGCGTAAGTGCACTTCATGGGATCAGAATTCTTGCCTTGACTGCAGTGGGACCATGATCCTCACTAACAGGTGGTACCACATGCAATCTGAGTTCAGAAAAGGACATGGTAATTTTGATATGGTTTTGCGATAATACCTCAAATATGCTATCAATGAAGGCCAATAGTAAAAAAGCTGTATTTCCTCAATATGAGTGTCACTCATGTTGTTCAAATGCACCATATCTGTTGGGAAAGCTCCTGAGTTATGATAATGAGACATTTACTCTAACTTACTGGTTCCTTAAGGACACTGTAAATAAAATCTGATTTTTTTTTTCTGAAATATCCTGCTTCCCCACTGGAAACAAAATTAAAAGTAATAAAGGAGGCAAGGAAGAAAGGCAAGAGGGGTAGAAGGCAGGAAAGCAGGAAGGTAGGGAGGAAGGGATTATGCAGCTTTTGAATTAACTGAAGTTTGTGAATGACAATATTTTCATTCCCAGGTTCACAGAACTTGTGGTAAGTCTGGAGGCTATGAGTGCAGGACCCACTATGACCAACTTTCAATATTAAAAGGCACAGAAAAGAATGTTTCCGAGATTTCAAAGCTACAGGAATGTAGAAATTGCATGTCTAGTTCCCTACATTTTTGTCACTTTGGTCCATAGTGGAATCTAAAGTCCCAAAACATGTACACTGGATCCCCATATATTCTAAAAAAAGTAGTATGCTACCTAAACCAGTGATAGGAAGTCCTCGGCTACTCATGCACATCAATGCTCCTGCCTAAAATTTTTTTTCTAACATCTAGTGCTTACATCAGCCCCTTCAGGTACAGAAGCAGAGTAGCTGAGATTATCTACCAGCCCATGCTTAGAGTTCTTATACAGGATGTAAGAGATCTGCATTCAGTTTCCTCCTCCGTCTCAGGGGATTTGAGCCCACATGTCCCACAGAAAGGTTGTAGCCAGAGACTGCTAAAGTATTAAATACTAGTAAAAGTAATCAAAGGTGGGGTTTCTCTATATATCCTACTGAAACTTCTATTTTGTGTAATCATCACTGAGCCAACTGAGTGCAAAAAGTGACATTATAGCCCATTTTTTTCCACCTCTGCATTCAACTTTCTGCACTTATGAGTAATGAATAACAAAGAGACAAAAATTAATGGGACCAGAAACCAGAATCCAGAGCTTCATTTTCTCAAGCAAACCCTTTATTTCATCCCTAGGAAAAACTGCTTTGAGTATGCCCACCAGATCAGGCTCCATAAGCAAGACGGGGCCAGCGAATAGGGCAAGTTTATACAGAATTTGGGCTAGTGTTGGCATGTCAACATTATTAGATGAATAGAAAGAAACTATGACAGGAGAGGAGGTTCTAGTCTTCAAGAATCGCATGGCAACTCCTCCTGCCCCAGCTGTGCCAGTTTTGTCACTGGTAAATCAGAGCAAGCAGCTCTTTGAAAGGAAAAATTGCATAAAACTGGGTGAATTAGATGAAATAATAATGTCTCAACAAGTCAGCTGGACCATGAGAAAAGATACTCAGGACTGGATTTAGCTGACCAAACATAGACATAACCATAGACATGGACAGTGTAGATACCTTCAGACATTTTAGTCTTCTAGACTCCTTTTATCAACAATGGAGAAAAATAGGCTCCTCTACAGAGTAGTTTATTTCATCTTCAACTCAGTGTTTCATACAGATGAAACTAATCACGCCCTAAACCAACTTGTCTCTCTCCTACCTATGAAGATAGCCTGGGTTCACAAGCTCATGTGTGACATTAGTGGATTGCCAAGATGGAAATCTGGTCAAATCCAGTGGGGACTTCTGGATTATAGGGCCTCAGGTAATTAATTGCACTTACTATATCTGTCTAAAGTCAGCTTTGCTTAGATTGTGAATTTTTGTGGTAATTAAACAGGGATTCAATATCTAGGCTCAGGTCAAGTCTTACTGTGCTCTAGACACATCGGGAGGCAGAAATTTAGATACCACGCAACCTATGAAATGTTAATATTTTTGCTATATCTACTTAGCTATGTCAGATCCATCTCCCAATTTAAAGATTATGCTGTAATCACGGTTTGTTATATTTTTGTGAGATTGCCTTGGAGGAGGGATGATCTAGCATCATGGAGGAAATGTTTTCATTCTGTCCAACTTGTCTCCACAATCGTGATACTTTTTTTGAAGGTCTCTTATTTTACTCTTATTATTACTGACATGAAAATATGCACCAGGTTTTCAGTTAAGGTACGCAAAGTTCTCTTTCTCTCCTCCTTGAAAAATTTCTGAGAACCTACTCATTCTTAAGATACTGACACGGTGAAGACAACATGCTGTTTTGTTCTGTAGCATACTGTATAGTTACCTGCTCGTGCCTTTCAATTTGTCTTGGAGCAAGGTTTTGTTACTCGTTTGGCACAATTCACATAGTGTTTGGAACGATGCACACTAATGCCATGACATTCAGACTAAACAAATGGCAATAATTTTCAACCTCACTAGTTATCTGGATATATCCAATTATTTGCATGGGCAAATGTGTCTGTGTGTATGTGTAATAGTGACTAATAATCCCTATCCTGTTATTGACCCATCATCTACACTCTGATTGAACTCAATAGGAAACGTTCATGCAGAATAACTGTGAAATCAGACTAAGCATATAATTAAAAGATAATCTGTAAAAATTAGAAATTTAAACACAGAAACACATGCACAAGTTATATTTCCTGAAATATTTGTGCTGTTGACAGGAATAGGAATGTTGCTTCCAGGTTCTTCATTTTGAAAACTCTCATATGTGCCCATCTTCCTCAGTTCTGTGCTTCTGTCTGTTGTTGCTTAGTGCCTTGAATCATATAAAAATAATTTTCAGATCATATTCTAAGCAATACTGTTCTTCCTAAGAACATAGTTATGTCACAATGCATTTTTATCCCAGATAAACTTTCCCCAAATATTATTTCGGAGACATTGACATGGTTGCTGTTAATGTTTATTTACTCAACAATAATCTTTACAAATCCTTAACAAGCTGGATGTTACCAGTGTGTAATTTCTCATTTGTTAGTTAATCATCCTGATAAAATGCCTAGCCCAGAGAAGCTCCAATAAATCAGTTATTAGCCACAGTAAATACTGGCTTAGAAGGAAACATCCTGATAATAAATGGAAAATAACACCATGCTGATAAACTGTAAACAGCAAAATTATTCTTATTTTATAAAAAGGGAAAGGAAAAAAAGGAGCAGCCTCATGGATCTGTGATGCCTGTGTGTTGCATTCAGCAATTCTTCTGGCACAGGTTTCAAGAGAGAAGACCCTACAAGGGGGAAACTAAACCAGAGTTACAAAATCATTGCAGGCTGGTGGGATGCTACCATTCCTCTGTTGGTTGATTACAGCCTATATATTCATATAAAAGGTTTTGGTTTTGCTCAACCCACATCTTCACCAACCCTGTTTCTCTTCAAAGACAAAAAGCTATTGAAGAGTTTGCTCCTGCCAGCGCTGGAGGAATTTGATAAGTATTAGTTAGAAAAGGGAAAATTCAAGAGGCAGAGGATAACAGGCCTTAAATGACAATGAGATAGTATTATGAACAAAGGAAACCGATTACTCAAATAAGAGCCAAAGGACTGACAGTAGGGAAGAAAAATATTGAATAGGAATTGAGAAAATGTTCTGATGATAAAGTCAGGAATGGGGCACGCGCGCTGAAGGATTGCAACACTGTTTAGGTAAGTCATTAGTGGCCTTACCATAAAGAGCCAGTCCTGCAGAATGCAGAGAAGGAATCAAAGTCGCATACCTGCAAAAGGTCTTTTTTTCCTCTTTAAGCTGATGACAATAATTCACTGATATTTTACAGACAAAGGAACAGAAAATATTAGTGTAAATGCTACTCCATCTGCTTTTGTAAAATGGCAGTTACCAAAGCTTTCCAGCATGAGCCAATATAAATGAAGTCTACCCACCCAAAAATTCCCTGGGATGCATAAACTGATGAGACAACCACAGTAAAATACTGGACTCATTATTATACCTTTGCATGAGAAGGTGATGTTATACATTTCTTAAACTGCAAGGGTTTGAAAAATTGAATTAAGTATAGGTTTAAGTCATAAACTAACTTTCTATGTACTTCTTTCATTCACAATATTAACTTTGCTGGAATACATAAATATATCTAGAAGGAAAGAGGATGTTTTTAGTAGCTAAATCATCTGAAAAAGCATCTGAAAAATATAGGAATGCATCAGGAACAGAGCAGCTTTTCGTTACTCTCTCCCACAAACACAAATGTATGATACAGTATGCATAAATTTGTAAGAGGACAATTTTAAATTTGCATGTTATTTACTCAGCACAACCACTCCTTTGGAAACATTAGGATTTCTCTTGTATATAAGTATTTCCATCATTTTAAAAATGTGTATTATTTACCCACTAGACCATAAAGGCTACATGCAGAGCAGTTACAGAGATCCAGAACATAATAACGTCTTAGATAAATCTAGTTTGGAGTCATCTGAGTGCATTAGATGATTAAAAAATTATGTACACGTGTGCATTGGTTTGGTTTTTAAACAGTAATAGGGGAACCATTTTCCTCACCTTTCATAGCTGCCTCCAAATAACAGAACAGACTTTGTGCTATATTATCCCACCATGTGATTATGGGAGTTCTACATGTAGCAAGGGGAAAATGTTATTCTTCATTTACACTGTAGATTTACGCCCTGAAACTTAAAGACCATTTTCAGTTATGGAGACAAAAAGCCTCTAGAACGACTATCTTTCTTTTGGCCCCTGTTATTTCTCACTACCCCTAAGTACGAATTTCTGCACACTATGCAGTGACTGTTGAAGACTTGATGATTCACTAAGTACTGTTCAAAGGTTCCACAAGATGCAGGGCTAYCTGTTCTTGACTCACTTGGGGTGAAAAGTTGCTGCAGATGACTCTTAAGAAAGCTGAATTTCAGCTATTAAATATTCACAACAAATTACTCTCTGACAATTAAAAGAAGTAGGAATTGTCTGCAGAAACTTGGTAAATAATATACAGTTAAATTACAGTTGGCTCATGTTTTATCACAAATGAAGAATGAAATAAAAGAAGAAAACCCAAGTCCAAATATGCAAATAAACAATCAAGGTTAATTTTCTCAATTCTGGTTAAAAAGTCACTGAGGTACAAAAAAGCTTGTCAATAACTGTACCCAATGCATGTTATTTTAAATGCAGAAAATTATTAAATGCATTGTATTCCCACAAACTGATGTCTTCCACTCTGTTCTCATATGATGAATTCATATGATGACTTCATGTTGGTTTTGGTGGGATTTTTTTAAGGCCTTATGTTCTTAAGGCATGAGGTTCAAACAAACTTTTTACTTTAATATTTTGTTAGTTGTTGTYGCAAAAAGGTGCTTACTTACCACTGCAGAATATCAACGTTAGCAACACAGTGATGTGAGAGCAATTTAATTCTTTCACAGTAAGAAAGAACGGTTCAGAGCATCTTTATTAAAACACAGCTGAGATATGGGTACCTTGTTCAGTAGTCTCTGTCACAGCACATGCAGGTCTACATTCAGAAAATGAATAATGATCTATGTTCACTGGTAGAAAGACCTTCTCAGCAAATCAGAATAGACCTCATTGTGCCTCTTAAAAAAAAAAAAAAAAAAAAAAACCCAAACCAAAACCAACCAAACAAAAAACAAACCACAAAAAAACAGGAACACATCAGAAGCATAGTCTTTTGGCAGCATAGCCAGAGAAATGTGAGATTGGCCCTTAAGGGAATTCTTATTCTCAAGTGGATGTAAATGTATTCATCAATGCAAAGAAATGCATAGTGTGTTATATACACAATACATTAATAAATAGCCATGCATTAAAAAATAATGAGATTTTCTACGAAACAACATCCTGTGGTGTTTAGGGTCATAAAAAAGACAGTAAAGGAAGGTGGGGGGGAAGATTATGTGGAAAATCTGATTAAAATACTGAAACCGCATCCTATATATAAGATACAATAAATATTTCATTGGCTAACTGTAAACAAAAGAACAAGTGCAGTAAAATGTAATTAAAAATGTAAAAGTGTGGGGAGTGATTTATTTTACCACAGTGATATTAATATTAGATATTATGGTATGTAAATAGATATCAAGGTTCTGCTGCAGAAACAGTGGAAAATGGCTGTTCATTTTCTATAATGAGCTTTCATCTTTTTGACTTTCACTTTAAGTACTTCCAATGATTTATGAATAATGATGCTCTTAGCCTTTGGAAAGCTCTAGCAAAGCTTCAAATTCTGGTACTTCCTAACAGATATTACTTACAGTTTTTATGATTATTTTAAGCTTGGTCAATAGGTTTAACAGAGTATTTTGGCAGAAATATAGATTGTTTCACACTTCTGGCTTGTCATGTAAAGAGCATGAGGCTTCCTTGTGGTTTGTGAGCCACAGGCCACCATATGAGAAGACAGAGAGGTATCCTGGCTCAGTAGCAGCTGGCACTCCACAGGCACAACAACTTTTAATGTTCGAAGCATGCTGCCACCACATGCACGGCTTTTCTACTTTCATTTCATCATGCTTATGCCTATCAAACAATTTCCTAGCGAAGAATCCTCTCTATGTAGCCTTTACCTTTGAAACACATGGTACTACTAGTGAGATCAAGCTCTAGTTTTGCATCTGGGCTGGCAATGTTGCTGCTGCAAAGTACCCCATGCCTTTCCTGACAATTAATGACAAGCCAGCTTAATGAGTTAGAGAATATCATAGGAAATTGTGGCTCATGGTAAAATAATTGCATTTCTGCCAGCCCAAGTGTCAGGCTGTAAGTTCCACTTACCCACGGCTTTGGCGTTAGATAATGCTGCAGAAATTCAGCGCTTGACCCCTGTTTTTTGAGATGGTGCAACACAGATCCAGCAGATGGGACGTGATGGCAACAAACAAGTGTTATCTTTTTGTTTAGACATTATAGTTAGACATTATAGTTATACAAATACTGGAGAGGATTCATAATTCCTATGACTGTGCACATTAGATTTAAGTTAAAAACATATCACAAATAAAGCCTTAAGTATAGAAATGCAATTTCAGTATAACCACCACYGCTGATAACACAGGCAATTTAATATTAGATCAAATTCCTTCTTCTTCCAATAACTTCTTATCCTTTCATTTCCAACTCATTTTCAAACACCCAAGGGAAGAAAAGACTACACAGCGTGACCTGGAAGGCTACAAATCTGGGCTATTTTAGAACAAAGTAAGGTGAGAGGAACAGTGCATTTTCTATGAAAATGTAGTTTCATTGAAATCAAAGTGCTGGAAGGCAAAAGTGTCAATGGGAAACAGCTGAACTAAATAATTTAAGCTTTCTCACTTCATTATCTAATTCTTTGACATTACTGAAATAAAATAACTCAACATGACAAATATGCATTCTATTGATTCCTGACTGAATTGTTTTAAATTTTGTATTCTGTAAGAGGGAACATATTAACTTTTCTTCCAAATCATCTTATTTTGCTGTTCTAAATCTCTTCTTCCAGCTACTCCTTCCTTCTTTCAAAACATTTGTGAATTTTCTCTTCTACCTGCTTTCTTGATACAATGTACAAGTTAGTTGTATATTGCATTACCTCGTCAATCCCAAAATAAGCAGAGCCAAACATGATGATATAATTCTCCTAGCTGTTGTTAGGAAGGAATACAGAGTTTGACCTTCAGACTTCAACACATTTACTAGAACTCCCTGGAACTCAAATACAGAGACTTTTCCAGTTTAATAAGGCTGTACATGAAGGTCATTGGGTCGCGCTAATAGGTCACATAATGGGACAAGGGCTCTGACAGTCCTAATAAAAGTGTATTCTGTTCCAGTTGGGTAAGAAAAGACTGAAATTTAAAACTCTTCAAAAGACTCTGATTACCAGAAGCCACTTTAACATTTTCTCTAAAGAACTGGGAACAGCTTATTGGTTTAAATAACTTCACAGGCTTCACAGCAGAAGTTGGTAGAGAAGCAAATTTCTATTCAAAAGACCTTTTTTGGTGGTTTTGGTACTTTTAGTATGAAACATAATAGTTGCTCTGAAGTTTTAAAAATCAAGAAAAAGAGAGCAAGAGAGCAAGAGAGCAAGAGAGCAAGAGAGCAAGAGAGGAAGGAAGGAAGGAAGGAAGGAAGGAAGGAAGGAAGGAAGGAAGGAAGGAAGGAAAGGGGAGGGGTAAAAAGAAAAATGCTAGTAACATTTAAGACACAGAGCTTAAATTTCTTTTTGTTGGGACAAAGAAAGAAAAGAAGTTTGTCCAAGCAATTTCCTATAACATTTTCTTCAAAATAAGTACTACCAGATAATTATTTATCAATGATTATGATCCTGCTGAAGCCAATAGAGGGTATGTTTGTGAGTACTAGCATGAGATAGTATGCATAACTGATTTGGACAGTTTGCAAAAACGTGATAGAGATTGTGCAAAATCTGATATTACAAATTGTTTATCAGTACACGTTTCGCTGCTGAAAGCAGAAGATACCAGAATATTTTTCAGGAACAAAATAAATTTCTTAGAATGAGCTTAATGCCCAGTAAAGTTTACCAGCTTGTTTCAGTTGTACCACCTAAGGTACCAATCAACCACATGATTGCTCCAATGAAAACCTCCGTGAAATCACTATGTGTGTTTTAATATTATAGTGCTTTATCACTTTCCAGGAGGTGCATTCCAGRGCAGTGAGCTCAGTGCTGTCTGTGAGGGTCATTCTCGCTCTTGTTCTCTTGCCATGACAAAATAATGCATTCAGTGTGGTATTTTGATTTGGTAAGAGTCTTGTTCTTATTGTTTTTGTTTTCAATATGTACTTACTGCTGTATGTTTATATTAGAAAAAGTAAGATCTAACACAAGTTCCTGGCACTTGTTGAGGCTGATGATAATACTCAGCCTTGTGGACTTCAAACCCCATGTCAAGGGTCAGCCCCCAAGACAGTTCTAAGGTGTCAGCCATTGTATTCCTCCCAGGCTCTAGGTCACCTTTTTCAGATTTGTAAGGCTGAGACAATTGAGTGACTTGGAAGCAATTGAGTGACTTTGAAGCAATTGGTGACTCAGAAGCGATAAAAGTTTGGTTTCCAGGATTTAGACTTAACAGTATTGAGGAGAGATGTTCAAAATCACAAAAGGTAACATTCATAAATATGAGTATTTAACTCCCCTGCAATTCTTTTTATTCTATCCTGCCACAACACCACCTTCCCAGAATTGCAAAAGATTTAGCTGTTTTCCCAAAACCTACCTACATGCAGAAAAGAGAATGTTATTCTAAATATCTAGATTGACATGTAGGCCAGCTGAGGGAAGACTTTTTATGAGGAAAGATTATGCTTAGTTATTTCAATGTAATTGCAAAAATAAATGGACAGTAGTTAAAATAGTAAATTTACAATTGCATTTTGAGTTTGTTACTGCTTCATCTCACCCCCACCACTACCAAGGCAAACCTGTTGGACGTCACCAATGATACTATGTTGTTGTGCTAATATGAAAAGAATTGGTTAGTACGTTAAGATTGTATTACATAACAAATATCTCCCTAGAGCAGAAAGTCAACATTAAAAATGCTGTAGTGTAAACCAGATGTTTTGATATTATATTTCAGAGAAAGAGTTTCAGGGGGACAAAAAAAAGAAAGAAAGGTCATTCATGATATATTTACATTAAATTAGACAGAAAGCAAAAACAAATAGAGAAACTCTCTACTAAAGAAAAAAAAGTCTTCCAAGTACAATTCATTCAGTCTCTTTGCTTATCAGATGGGTGTTTTGATTTGGTACCTGTTGTGGCGATGTATTTCAGACTCTCTCCCAGTCATGTTGTGGTGCTCTTGTCCAATCTTCAGAATCTAATTTGTGCTACTGTTCTCTTTTTTAAGAGATTTTGCATGTTTGCAGTATTTAAAAAGATATCAAACGTTCTCATTTGTACAGATGAATATGGCAGAAAAAAATTGGTAACTCTCCATTGAAGAACAAATACAATTATAAAGAACAGAAACACTGAATGTTTGATCTTTCACATATTCATGGAATTACCCTTTTTATGCTTGAAATGCTTATGCACGTGTATAACTTTGTCCTCGTAGAGTCTGAACTCAGCTTTACTTGCAAGGTTGCAGTTATGAGCAGCCATAAGTATTTACAGCATCAGAGCTTAGTGATAAGTGGCTGAAGTGCTAAGAAATGTCATTTTATTGTCTTTAAAGAGTGCTTCTAGTTCACTCTGCCAGAAACTTTCCATTTTTTGCAAAGGAGACATAGAGTTTTCTTCCCTGAGAACTCATCAAACAAGGCATTCCTCAGCTACCACCCTCCATCACGATGGAAAAAAGGCAAATTCTGAAATTACTCTAGTCTGACAGAGCCTCCAGAGAGTTCCATTTCTTTAAAGGGAGAAGAGGTGAAGTAATTATTTCTTTAGTGAGTTGTTGTCCTGGTTCTGGCTGGGACAGAGTTAAATTTCTTCCCARTAGCTGGGGRGGKTGTGCTGTGTTTTGGGTTTGGTATAATAGGAGCGTTGATGGCTCATTGATGTTTYGGKTGTTGCTGGGTGGTGCTTGCACCGGGSAMTTTTCGGCCTCCCATGCCCTGCTAGGTGCATGGGAAGCTGGCAGGGGGAGTATAGCCAAGGCAGTTGACCCAGCTGGCCAATGGGGTATTCCATACCATGTGACGTCATGCTCAGTATAAAAACTAGGGGGGGAGGGGCCTCTCACGTCTCGTGGTGGCCTGGACGTCGGTCGGTGCGGGGTGCGCAGTTGCATTGTGCATCGCCTGCTTTGTATATTCTATTATTGTTGTTGTTATCATTGTTATTATTACTGTTCTACTTTGTTTTATTTCAATTATTAAACTGTTTTTATCTCAACCTGCGAGTTTTCCTACTCGTGCCCTCCCGATTCTCTCCCCCATCCTATCGGAGTGGGGGGTGAGCGAGCAGCTGCGTGGTGTTTAGGTGCTGCCAGGGTTAAACCACGACAGTTGTAAATCAAATTTCATATATGGACACATTTTATCATTTCTAGCACATCCTGTCTGACAATGGACTAAGATATCTGTCCTAGCTGGGTCTTCCCAAGTGCCTGAATTGTGTACTTCTTATGAGTGAAAAGATATTTGAAAGCAGCAGTGCCCTGGTAGCCATTCTCCCTGTAATTCCTCATGATTTCCACTGCGATATTCGGCAATGCGGAAATTCCTTGTAATTTCTACTGCAATATGCAGTAAGCAACTGAGGTCATTGTTCCTGCACAGCTTTTTATTTGGAGTATATTCTGGAATTATGCTATTAAGTATGTAACGTCATGGATTATAAAGCAAAAAAAAAACCCAAAACATAAGACAGTGGCCAAGCTACCCAATCACCTTGAACTGAATTCAACAGGCAAAATTTGAGCAAAGTACATAAGTCATGGAGGAATAGAGTTCAAAACTGTTAAACCTGGACCAGTGTCATGGATGCAGAGCAAGACTTGGAAACTGAAAGACATGGAAATGAAGTTTGCTTAGATAGAAATCTTTTTGGTTTCAAAGCTGACCTATCGCTGAAGGGAGAGATTTTCAAAAATTTTCAAAACAAAAGCGTGTATATTTGGGAACACAGAAAACAAGACATTCATGAAGCTAGCAGTATTAAAAAAAAAAAAAATTGTGAATCCTGTAGAAACAGTATTTGGATAGCTTTGCTGGACAGGTTCTGCCCTGAAATACAGCATGAAAGAAGCATCACTGAGGTTATTTTATTAAAGGTAGACAATTTAAAGAGGTGCCTGAGGCTTATGATAATTTTCACTATTATCATAATTGATCTAATATCCTCATGTCCTGATATGCTTTTAGCCCTGCAACCTTTGCCTCAGTAGGCTGGAAATGTGAAAAGTCCCATACTTGCAGCAAAAGACTGCAATAAATTTCACTACCTTTGACCTTTACCGTGCTTTGCCATTTGATTATCTGGCATTCTTCGACTCCCCTGTACAGGTCCAACAACTTTGGGGAAGGAGGAGGAATGCCTACCGGAATGCCTTGTCAGTCACAGTACTGAGTATATAAAAGGTTAAAGAACAACAACATTCAACTGTCTTCCATGGGCAAGGGTAGCTATTCAAGCTTTCATGCTTGTGACAGAGTCTGCAAGGAGAACATAAAATGCTGCAACATGACTCCATTCTCATGACAGCAGCTGTAACAAAAATGGGAAATAACACAAGCAACCCATTCTAGACTTGCAATTTTTAGACGGTAATCAGTTCACCCTTTTTGGATTCTGTAGTCAAGAGCTGTCTGTCCTGTTCTCTTAAAAAGAAAGAATTCATGCCCTATCCTTAAAACAAAAAAATCACAGGTAAGTTTGTTCTCTCAGGTTATGTGGTTTCATCAAATCTGGTCTATAAAAGGTGACTGTCTTCTAAGAGAAAAAGGTACAATGCAAGTCTTTCAATTTACATTTTTCTTGGCCTACCCTGCACATAACTAAAATAACAGTAGTTGTCCAAAAAAGAAAGGAACAAAATTTACAATTCACATTATCAGCTACCATTACTTATGGAGTCAGTATTGTTATGGAGAAGACTAGGAATTGCTAATTTTTCAAGTGCTGCTCTCCAGTAGAGTACACAGTGTATAATAAAATAATACTTTTAATGGCAAAGGAAAACATTTCAAATTAAAAAAAATGCAATGCTCAGTTAAGCCACTGAGCTTCTTCTGTGCCTTTGAAATCTTTTAAGATAGACCTTCAGTCTGTATGCTAAAGATTCACCCATCTTTAGCTCTGGACAGTACGTGTCTCTTAGTCTTATATCAATATTGAGTAATGGTATCCATACATTCCCAGTAGTGCATTAAGCAATGTGCCTAACACTTGTGAAAGTGAATTCATCTCTCTCTTGTATTCTTCAGTGTAACAAAGTGTTTTACAGATAGGTTTTAGAGACCATGTTTTAGCAAGAGACAGGGACTTTATTACTCTGTTGTTAGTAATACTCAAATTTTCATAAGTTCATTTTAAGGTTTGAAAGCAAAGCAGAGAATTTAACTTAATCTCCATATTCAAAAAGTCCATCTTCATAAATCCATTGCCTAACATCCAGTCAAAGATAGAAAATGTTACCAAATCAGGCTTATTCTGTGTTATAAAGACAGCGATGCCTGCTTGTACTTTGTGGGGGATAACTGATTGTAGAAAGTGCAAAGCAATGGACAGCTACACCGTAGGCAACCTAGTTATAGGGGTATACTACCACAGGGAGCAGCACTCAAGAGGCAAGGAAAAGCATGCTTTCAAGGCTTCTTGAACATCCATTAGGGTGACATGATAAAGAAAGAAGAAAAAAAAAGCCGAAACAGAACTGAAATGGAACTGAGTGATGTCTAGATCAGATAAATTAGGGCAATATTTATCAGGTTTGGTTGGATAACAGTAATAACATGTAGCCTTGAGAAAAGAACTCTTAAAGTTGCAGTAAACAAAAGGACTGTAAATGAAGGAACATATGGCCTGAAATAATTTTCTCAGTATTATTTACAAGTCATTATTTGTCTTAATAGACCTAAATTTTTGTCTGTATATGAATTGCAGCAGGCAAATGCAATCACATACTTTCTCATATTAGTAGAAAAGGAAGAAAGGGAAAGCAGGTGGAGATATCAAATCAGCAAGCATTTTTGAGATTAATATTACGCAGAGGAGCCTGATTCATTTGCCTGTAAGACATAAAAGCAGCAACATTATGGATACACTGAGGGACACTGATTGACCTATTTGACAGTATATAGCATGCTTTTTGAGACCCGCTGATGACAAACAAAATCTATTTGTGAACACTTTACTACAGAATTTTCCACCCTTCCCGCTTCAGTACTGCTGGGGAAAAGCTTTTCTTTGATTGACAATATTTGTTTCACTCTCTGGTATATTTGAAACCAGTCTTCATGGCTTTATGTAGAGTTCAGTCAAGGAAGTAAGTCTGTCCAACAAGATAACTGCACATAGAGTATACCCAGGATGACCTGCCTTCAGAGCAGCCATATATTTATAAACATTAAGTGTTTTGCTCAAACTGGATTTTCTGTTGAAATACTGAGCTTTAAAATATAGCTCAAAAAATGTGTAGAGTACTTTTGAAGTTATGCCTTTTATTCATTTCTAACATTCAAAATCAAAGTTTTAAAATTCATTAGTTTTTACAAAAATGAACCTTATTTGGATAGTACTTTTATTCAAAATATCCTTCATTTATGAAAGGAGAAAGAATCTATAGAAAGGCATATGTTACCTGTGTTCTCACTGATACAACAACATATTTTCAGAAACCAATGCAATATGTGGGAAGAGAGGAAATCGTTATGACACAAAATGTCGGCAAATGTACAAAATAAGTAAAGACGTATTGCTAAATTATTCATAGATACACAGACTTTGAGGCCAGAAGGTCAATTGTACCAGTAGCTTGACCTCGTATGTAACATAAGCAATCAAATTTCATACTTACACCAAAGTGAACTCAAAAGCTTGTGTTTGCTAAAGCATTCCTTTCAGAAAGACATCTAGTTTTGATTTATAAAGACTTCAGAAGTGGAAGAACTTAAAATTTTCCTTAGTAGTTTGTTCCAATATTTATTTATCCTTGCTGTTAAAAATGAGTACCGAATTTTTTATTTGAATTTGAGTATCTTTAAGAACTACCAATTGGTTCTTGTTATGCTGGTTCTTTTCTGTCCCAGATTGAAAAGCCTTTAGTACCAGTTATTTTTCCTCATGTAGGTACTTACACATCATAATCAAATCACTTCTTGATCTTCTTTCTGATAATCTAAGCAAGTTGAACTTCATAAATATTATATTGCAACACATTATTTTCAACTCGCAATCATTTTAGAATATCCTCTTGGCAGTTATAAGAACCTTACATATCCTTGGTAAAAAATTTCTGAGCTATTTTACTTCAAACAGGAGAGATAGGATTTGGACAATTCAATCTGTTGACTTAGGACGATTTCAACTATGCAATCTAAAATAGGATAAGAAGGTGTTGTGTTGAATACATTGACCCAGAATTCCATGCCTATTCTGAAAAATATTCTGCATATATGTTATTACAATGTTAAATTTCACAAGTCGAACAGGTAAGTCAGAAAATGAAATTACAACCAGACCTTTAAAGAGAATAAAATTCACAGTGTGACAAAGGAAGAGACAACAGCTGACTGCACAAGTTAACGGGTAACCAATAAAAGCTAGCTGTTTCATGTTATCTAATTCCATGATGAATTTTCAGACAACACAATAGGTCCAAACAGATCTAATTCAGGATCATTTCCATATAGTCTGTTCCGGGACTAGTGAAGCAGGCATTCTGTTGCGTATTCTCCTCTGACATAGATTTTTTTTGCGAGCTGTTGGGAACAAATGGTTATCAGGGAAGTACAGTAACTTGAAGTGGCTTAGCAACCTCCAAGACTGATGCTTGATTAATAAAAGCATTGTCCTCACTTGTTGATGGCTACTGTGCTTCCTTACTGAGTCTCACACAAGTCAGCCAGAGGAAAAGAGGCCTCTGAAGGCAGGGCACTACAGCTGTAAAGTAGCAAAGCACAACAAAACTGTCTCCTTTTGTTTTCTCTCTATTACTATTTTTCTCCTTAACAGTTTCCTCTTCATTAATGATAGAGATTGGAAATTTTCCCATCAATCATGGGGATGCCAGAGTCAAGTGCCTCACTGCCTATTCAGCTAAAAGAACACTCACTAAAAAAGTTTTGCTGATGATGTAATTCTGATTTGAGAAGAATCACAATGGATCAAGAAAAAWTTTATTTTTTAAAGCAGGAGGAGGTGTGCCAATAAACTATCCTCTAAATAATGTAGCACTGACTTTACACCTGCAATTCCATTACAGATGTGTAAGAGTTTTGAACAAGGAAAATTTCCAAACAAAGTGCAGGGAAAAAATGACAAATTAATTGTCCACCATCTGTTCACTAGAAGCAAATTATTTCAATTCACAAACGCAAGCCGTGTCTTTTGGTGGTTAACCTACATTCTTGCTTTTTTGCTCCTATTTTCTCTCACAGGATTACTGAACCATAAGCTATTCTTGATACCGAGTTTATAACAGTCTAAGAACTGGATAATTTTCCAGTGTGTAGGAACATGGGACTGGGACAAAGAAAGATGAGGATCACTCAGTCATATASCCAGAAATTATATCCAGCCATATCATTTTGTCTT
The DNA here is from genome assembly GCA_035582835.1 of Phoebastria nigripes. Taxonomy (NCBI): domain Eukaryota; kingdom Metazoa; phylum Chordata; class Aves; order Procellariiformes; family Diomedeidae; genus Phoebastria; species Phoebastria nigripes. The sequence continues at coordinate 806,883 of JAYKAV010000322.1, forward strand.
AAAATGTAGTTGCTTGCCCACAAAACTGATTCCTCTGGTAGACTTCCAATTGATTTTGAACCTATATTCATTCTTGAGTAATTTTGTGTTTATTCTTATGCCTGAACTATCTCTTAGTTAAAATACCTCTTCCCATATTGAAAAAAATTAACCTTTCTGTAGGGCATCATAAAGTCACAATTATTGTGTTAACACCTTTGTGCATGTCTGAACAATGACTGTTGGATTTCTCTTTTGGATTGTTTTAAGAGAAATTTGCTAATAAGATATTGTAATTCTAATTTCTGCTAGACTAGAAACACATAGAGTTCAAAGCCCCACAGTTCTAACTGGGCAATACACACAAAGGAAAAAAGAGCTTTTATTATGAAAATGTTTTAACAGTTGCTTCAGCAATTTTACAAGGACTGTGTTAAAGTTGTTGATGCAATCGTAGCAGAGTTAAAGATCCCCTAGCTTCTACAATATACATTTTCTAGAAACTGTCTCATGCTATATATTATTTTTCTTATACCACTAAATGTACAGTTGCACTGTTTTTTACCTTTAACACTACTTGAATAGCCTGTATATATAATGTAGCATGTTGTTAATTTATAATAATATAGGATACCTTGGTTCTGGCACTACATATATATTACAGTGTTTAAAATTACTCCAGTACATATTTCTATATGCTTGGGATATATATCTACTTCTACACAGCTAAGGAAACTGAGTTTCCCTTCCACTGCCAGGAGATGAAACGTAACCACCAAATTCTGCTCTGAGTTATATCTATGAAAATCCATTAGTTTCAATGGACATGCATATGTCAGAGCAGAACTTAAGCTAATAGGCTACCTTCTACGTACACTTACTGTCATCTTCCCATTTTTTAAAAAACTAACAAAGTCAATAAAAGCCAGAGCTAACAAAATGGATTTGGGAGATAATACCCATTCCCTCAACACAAACAATAAACATTTTAACAATGTTCATTAACTCCGAGAGGAAAGTAGCCTCCGCTACACATCCTATCCTAAAGGAAGAAAAAAATAGTAATAAGAAAGACTGCTATGCCATGACCAATGAAGGCAGCTATTGCAACAGCACCGGTAAGAGGTGCTTTCCTCCTCTCTCACTAAGTACAATCAACAGCAGGGGTTTCTGGATAATCTCTTGGTTTTAGAAAAACAGATTCTTAGTCCATTAATCTACTGTCATCATTATTGGCAGAAAATGATTTCATTCCCTACTTGAGAGGGGGAGGAAGAGATTACCAAGAAAATACCTCTGCATACAAGTCTTTTTTTTTCTTTTTCTTAAACTGGTGATATTATGACWTTTGAATTAAATAACGTGTGTGTCTTTTAGCTGAAAGTAACATTTCATGAGTGATATTGATACTTTAGGTTCTTTGGGGCTAGATATTAGTAGTTTGGTACCTGGTGGTATTTACAAAGGGTCCCCCTTCTCATTGAAGTGAAGTATTTTGAGTGGCTTTTTTTAGAAGCAGTTGCACTTGATTAAGAGTTATCAGGGTGACCAGATCTGAAGTATTAGGTGGAAACTTGATTTCTTTTATAAGAAAAACATGGGGAACCATGGTGGTTATAGAGTTGCAAGGGTAATTACTGGAAAGATAATCTATCTGGACAGAAAAGTGCCCAAAACACATATTGAGTGTAATATTCCAGTTCCTCTATTATCTGTTTCACAAATAATGAGTCACTGGAGCACAGCCAATGTGGTCAACCCCAAGGAGACTGCAGAACTCAGCAGGGGTAAGTCAGGTTTCATAAGATATCATTTTAGACCACATAGTGGGAGAAACAGTAAATAGCTCAGAGAGGAGAAATACAAGTAGAATTGTACATGGTCAACTAGACTCCCTGAAGACACTCAAAAGTCTGTCACCACCAGGTCTTTTTTCTGGCTAACATTGCAGTATATTATAACTTACTACTGGCATGACTTGTAATGTCTATTCTTCACAATAAACATTTTGTCCCGAGGTGTCACCCTAGACTCCAAGAAGCTAACTGAACACCAGAAAAAATACAACAGAGTGGTGAACTCAGTCAATGCAAAGAGTATTTACTATTGTATTTAATGATGTTGTCAAAATATTTCAGGACACAGTAGTGCTTTCATCCAGTTAGTCTAGAAGTGAGAAAAAACCTTCCAAATACCTATAAGCTTATTAAATGAAATGGGAATTCCTTATATTTGTATGAAGCATTTGAGGATTTACTAAGCATGTGCTCAGTATATATACATATATAAATATATACTCTACATATATAAATATATATGTACTCATATATAGTATATAGTTTATTTCATGTACTGAGAAATAAGCGGTAGTCTAACACTTTTGTTAGATCCCTATGAATCTCACAGAGACGTTAGTATTATTTTCCTAGAAAGTTGTAACAGCCAAGAAAAACAGAACTATCCAGCAGATTTTTTTTTTAATAAATTTTCTCACAGAAGAAAGTAAAAATATCTAAATAAGTCTTAGCATTAGTATCTCCCAAAAAAGAGAACTACAAATCAAACTGCAAGCTGGAACAGGGTATGTAGAAGATGAACTGCCTTTCTCAGCACTGACCTTTACATTTAGGTCATAATTACGGCTATGATTTTGACAGGATGCTTTCAAAGAATTTCATGGTAGAGGTCAGAATTCTTCACCATTAACACCCAAGGCTACCAGTTCATGTAGCTTTGACTTTAACCAACAAATAGAGGAGATCCTAGTAGCAAAGCATACATTAGTAATGGCATCAGTACTAACAGGTACAATTGAAATAGCTATGGAAAAGAATAGCTCTAAACTTATTTAGCAGGGAAAAATATAGTTTGCACATGCACTTTGGTCTGAAACAAAAGTCTGCTGAGGTTGTCTTTCCTGATTCTTTAGCATGTCATTCTGAAAGACATCCTTGTAAGAAAAAAAATTGTTACAGTGCACCAGTAGACTTCTCAAAGCTATAATAGTCAGCACTGGAAAACAATCTCAGTGTTTAAGTATCTCACCAGAAATTGCATTGGACTTCATCCTTATGAATAAATTGTCTTTAAAATGGGAATCATATTCAAAAAATTAATTGATACAAAGCATATTTGGCTTGGCTGTGTTCAAAGTACTCAACATAACCTGAGTAAGTTACCACTGGAATAACAAAACATGCAGCCCATGCACAAAGGTCTCAAATTTGAGGAGGGGTTTCTCATAGCTATGTACCACCCCCCACCCCCATTTGATATTTTCTGAAAAAGCAAAACCTACTAGAAGAGATTTAAGAGCTAGAGTCCTTTGCCAAAGCTATATTTCTTTTTTCCCATAGGACTAAGATGGTGCTGCTATGAAAGGTGTTGATGAACACAGAGGTATCAGCACTTGTGCATCAGTCTACAATACACAAAACCCATCACCATCCCTCAATAGTTCTTGCAAGTAATTTACGTCACAGCAATAATAAATATCAGCAGATGGTCCCCAAAATGACTGGGGGAAAAAACCTAGCAAATGCACTTAAATATTCTCTGTACACATAACCACATGAAAACAAAGTATGTAAAACAAGAAGTAGCATTCTAAAATTAACTTTATGTTTTATTTGATTGTACATGATAAACATCCTGGCAGAAATAGATTGTCCATGTGTGGTTTTTCTTCCAAAAAGGTCAAGTGGTCTTTGAACGGAAACATCCGCAGAAACAGTTTCATATGACTTTCAAGAAGCTTTGGTAAGTATTTTTTTCCCAGTTGATCTAAACAAGGTATGGCACCAGCATAAGGTATGTTTTTCCCAAGAAGCTTTCAAGTAGCTTTTCATAGCAGGGCTGTGCAGTACATGAAATGAAACATTAGCAGTGCAAAAAGCCTCTGTTAAGTCAGTAAACTTCTTTTCTATGATGTATTTGTTCTTCTCACAGAAAATAGCTCATTCACCATTTTTTGTACTTTAGTTGTCTTTCGTACTGTAGATTCAACTGCTTGCAGTCTCCACTCATGCGAATATCTCTCATGATGTTTGTCACAGCTTGCTTTTTGTTTGAAATCAATGGTATCATTACTGCTGTGCTAAATAAATAAATAAATAAATAAGTATAAAAAGTAACATCACTTCCATGAAATGTCCCCTCTGGATACTTTTCACTTCTCTGCTTAACGTTTATAGATGCCACTTTGCTCACATCTGCTGAAGTAATTTTTTACCTCTTTTTCAGCTCAACAGCATTTTCCCACCTTCCCTTGTTCAAACATCATTGGCTGGTTTGCCTTCTACACATGCAAGTTTCCAACAGCTAAATTCCTATGTTACCAGCTGAGAAACCTGCTGATTTGATTTGTCATGAGCACATGGCATTTGTATTGAATGCAAATAAAATATATTCTTATACACACTGGCAAGATTTCAGTTTTAATTCAAAAGCACTGTGACTGTCAGGGTAAGACTGTAGCTTTAGTTATAAACATGTGTCTATAAAATACATTGGATTTGTCCTCAACTAATGTATTAACAATTAACAATTATCCAATTAAGTGTACTGATGTCTTTACCCAAACATGTCTTTAAGTATTCCCAATTCAGACTTCCAAATGTCAATTTCTTCTATTGACAGAATTTTTAAAAAATCCAAATACAAGGAAAAAAAATCAAGGGGTATCAGCAGTGTTATACTTAATGCTACTTAATAATCTTGACTTCGTAAATTACAACTTCCCAACCTTCCTGAGCTTCATCCAGTATCAGAACTGCTTTAGGAGGTGGTTTTACAGCTCTTTTGTACATCTCACTATGAAGCAGTGACTAGCAGTCACTTCACCTCGTATTGTAAAGGACAGCAGCCCTACATTCCTCCATAACTGCTCCAAACCTAATAAATGACCTTGCCAAGCTTGCACCTCAGAGTGAGCTTCTAGGGACTTTGTATAGAGGTAACCTGTCTAATCAGTCGTACCTTGTCTATGAAAGCTCATTTTAGAAAGAATCTGAATGGGAAGCTCTGCAGTGTTTATTTAGGCTTTTTATACTGTGAGGTATGAAAATTGTACTTTTTATTTTTTGGACTGAAGAGATAAGTGTTAACGTTCATGAGAAGAGGAGGCTACTACCATGTAGAACAGTACCTCTACTTACATAACACTAAAATATGAAGAAGTGTAAACCTGGTATTGGTGTGTATCAGATTTGTTTCTTTTTTAGTATGATAGAAAGCCCGATTTTATTTTACAGGGATCAAAGGATGGTGTAAGAAAAAATTAGGAAGTCTGTTTCCCCCTTTTGCGAAGACATTTAAACCATAAGTCTTCAAACATTCCCTGATCCTTCTGAAAAGTTTTGTGGAAAATCAGCTTGATGCACACTCACTTTATTATATCATCTGCTATAGTCTAGCTCAAAATGTCTCTTTCTAAATATTTAGTGGGACACCTGATGTGGAAATCTTAATACAAAGCAGACTATATACACATTACAGTGTCACACACAGCAGAAGGACTAAGAATTACTATTGCTCCTCTTTAAAAAGAAAAGAATTGTGAGACTTCAGTGTATATCTTCACAGTTGCACACAGCTTTGCAGTGCTTTGTTTCACTTTCATTGGTTAAGAGGGTTGAATTATTTTTATTTCTTGAGGCTTTTCTACTTTGTACGTAGGCTAGAATTTACTGCTGTACATCCACCAAAATGTTTCTCATTAGACATATTAGACTGCTTCTTCTAAAGTGGAAGCTTTCATAATTTTCTTTGAAAAACCAGGTCTAAGGCTTCTGCATAGGTCATCATTTGTGTTAGTCACACTTGCTAAAACTCAGTATCATAGAATCAGTTCTTTATCTTTCTTCCTGAGAGTTCTTTATTGGCAAGTCACAACAAACTGTAAAATTTGCTACATTTACCATGAACAGCTTGTGAAACATGTCAACTTTCTCTATAATTTTCACAGGGCTTTAATTATGAATCAATGTGATGTTATGAATAGGGGTATTCATAGCTAATGCTTTCAACATGCAGTAAGCAATATTTCTATTACTTAAACATTGCTCATATCCACAGGCACTTCATTCTGGATTACTTCTTTTGTGAATACCCAGGCATATACATTTTACTCAATCTAATGGTCAAGTTAAAAAGGAAATGATGCATTTTCCATGGAATTTTACATTGCAAATAAGGATGAATTTTCTAACTGGAGAGTTGCAATTCTCCTGGGACTGTTAGTGACTGACACTATATTTTATCTGTACATTGAAACAACATACTTATCAAATGGAAAAGAAGAAGAAAAATTACAAGAGATTTGATCTTCTTTACAGCTTCTAATACTAAAAGACACTGTATGATTAATGAACCTGTCAACTGTAATGGGAAGAATATGTAACAAGTAACTGTGCATTACTTGTTTGTGATTTTTATCTTTTATAAATGCAACCATGTGTAGGATGATAAGATTAACTCTTTGTGCTTTTAAGTGAACATTATATGCAAGAATAATACAACCTCCGCTGTTTCTTGTCTTTCTGTCAGTTCTCAGTCTTAAGAATTGGAATTTTCCCTAATTCCAAAATAACTATATTATTATTTCATTTGGCATATCTACACATCTACTGCTGGATAAATTATTCACGGGGATAAAAGACAAAAAAGCCCACATAGCTCACCTGTCTCTTTCTGTTTATGCTTTGTACCCTCCAGCTTTCCTGTGTCAAACAAAAGGGGTTTTATAATTTCTTCAGGACTTTTATAGGGCCTACCAGAGGAGAGCCCTGGGCACACACTGGAACCTGCCTGGCATTGAGGCAGCATGGTATAAGGGATATATGTCCTACAGATCTATATCATCTTTGAGATACCCTCTATGTCATTTTGTATCCTTATGTCCTATAATACTCTAGGAATAACATTGGGAAAAGCATCTTTCATGTCCCACTGACTCAAAACTTAAGGAATCCTAATGTTGTTTAAACTTCATTGCCGTGGTAGAGCCTTGGCATAGGAGCCAAATCAGGGATTTCTGGCAGTTTTCTCACCAACTATTGGGAATGAATAGGAAGGGCAGAGTTTTTGCACCTGAAACTCAGAAACTCAGAAACTTCATCGTTCTCTCTAAGGAGAACATTAAAAGTAAATGCTTATGAAATTTCCCTGTCCTCAAAACAATGGCCAGTGGCATTAAAATAAGAGGAAATTATTTATTGCCCTTAATTCTATATTTATTTCTTGACATTCAACTATCTCATCGCCTTTAATTGCCTTGGGTAACTTGTGCCACTGAAAGTAATACACACACGTTCCACATGTACAGAAATTCTGAATTAGCAATATGGGAAGTGTTTGCAATTGGAATCAAATCTCAGTCTGTCACTTCGTTATTCACAAAACAAAATTTTCTAATTATCTGATCAGAAAGAAAGAATTTAATAAGGCTTTAATGTACTTGAAAATGGGCACACAATGTATGAAAACAGTCCATTTCCCTTCAGCATTTGAGAACTTGAAGTTTTAATTTTTAAAATAGAGTTCTAAACTAAAGTACATGGTGAAGTCAGACATGGGGATGGGGGAAAGCATTTCATGTGGTGTGGAAACTGGAAAAATTACCTGTGATTAAATTGTATGTTATTATGAAAATAAATATGTCACAATATACACCATTTGTTGCAATGCGTTATTTATTGTTATTTGGTTTTTTTATATATATATATATATTGTTATTTCACTTCATCAAGTTAGCCTAGTAACATAGTGCAGGCTACGACATCCATATTAACTATTTAAAACACTATTTAAAATCAGTCCTTATTGTTTGCTGTCTTTACATGTTGTTGGGGAAAAGAAAGGTCCTATAAACCTAATTACATATTTAAGGTACAGTAATACTTATACAGAGAAAAGGTGAAATTGGCGTACTTTGTCGGTGCCATGATACCTCCATGATACGTCTTTTGGAAACCTGCATCAGTGCAAACTAATTGTGCTATTTTCTGTACAGCTATCCCGAATCTCTTGAATTCAGGCAGAATGTTAAACAGAAAGGAATTATCAAATATGATTTCTACTGGCTCTACTTACAGTATTGCATATCCAAGAAGATTTTACAGTCCTTTAGAAGTCAAAGAAAAACACAGGCAAATTAGGTCCATTACTTAATAGAAAATTAACCATATGATGCAGTGCAGACTGAACTATCCAATGTCATTTTGCCCAAACAAGGTTAAATATGAAAAGATGCTTAACACAGTTAGTTTCAACAAGAGAGTAAGTACCAGGACAGAAAAGGAAATGAGCAGGTTAAAAAAAGACAAGTTTACGTTAAATGCACTGAAGTTATATACTTAGAATACTAAAGAATTACAAGAAAAAAAAATTAACTATTAGAGATGCAGAGAGAATCCACAGGGGAGGAACTGTGGACAGTAAAATAAAGTACTCATCTTGAAAAGGGAATAAAAGCAGTTTTAGGGTGTTGCACATGAGATAAGCTAATGTCTACAGTCATTAGAACATACTACAACCATTGTTGCTGTCATTATTCTTAAACAATCTATCTTTAAGTGTTGGAAGGATAAGTTGACAAGAAACAATCAACACAGATTTTGAGGACATACCATGTCAAGCCTGTATAATCTTCTACTGTGAGAGAAAAATTGTTCTTTTGGTTGGTGGATGGTAATAGATCTAAATTAATTTGACATTAGTAAAGCTTTTAAACCTGTCTAAACAATATATTAATAAACAAACTAGAGAAAAGATAACCCAGATGAAAAGACTACAAGACAGAAAGTAAAAAAAATTGGACTCCACAAATTAAACTGGGAGGACAGACCAAAGATAATTCAGCAATTCATCATCACCCTTTTAGAAAAGAAAATTAGTAAAATATGAACACAGCAACAAAGAATTATAAGAGATTTAGAAAGCATAATGTAAAGAAAAGTTGAAAAAAATTATGATTGCTTAGCCTGAAAAGTGACTTTTCTTGTAATACATATGAAAAAGACAACAATCAATATTCTCTGTATCCACTGAGGGCAGGAGAGGAAGTAATTATCTTAATTTGTAGCAGGAGACATTTATGCTAGCTATTAGGAAAAAACAATCCAACTAGTGTTAAATAGTTCTCCAGTCTTTAGCAGCGAAACACAGTGATTTTAAGAGACCCCTTGTTCAAAGTTTTTTAAAAATAGTATAAGTAAACATCTGTCAGGGATGGTCTAGGTTTGAGTCCTCAGCCTGGTAGCAGGAGAAGGAACTAGATGATCTCTTCAAGGCAACTTTCAGGCACAGTTTTTTATATTCTCTGTAACTTCAGATTTATCTTCTACGGCTAGCTTCTAACAGGCTTTACATGGCTTCAAAGGAGAGGAAAGTGATCAGAGAGACTGTGAGTCCATGTACAGAAAGAGAGAGCATATGCCCTCTCTTGATATTGTCTCTTATGAAGCAGCAGTTGGAGGATTAGGAGAGTCTGRGACAACCTTGACAATGACTACCCTGTGGTACTGGTACACCGAAGAGGGCAAAGTAGCGTAATTCTTCCCAGAACAAAGACTAGTAATGGAAAATTGTAATTGACCTTTACCAGTCTACTCTTATATTCAATTCTTAATTCAAAACAAACGGTCAAGTGCTCATCTAGCCCATACTTTTTGTTGCAGAGTTACATTTATATACCATTCCATGCTGACACAGTCACCTCTTATATGGTACCAATTGTAGTCTGCAGTACCGCTAAAAGCAGATCCCATAGCCTAACATAAGATACGAAAAATTGTATCTGTGCCCCATGGTCTAGGTCAATACGCAGCAGGTCCACAGGCTGCTCTTACAGCCGTCCTCTGCTTTCAGCAGAACATACTGACGTTGGTTGCCTTCACAGGATGTTAAACTTGACAAGATATCAATGACATGATTTGTCTGCTGTAAATGTCCTTTAGCCAAACTGTCCTCTTCTATGTAAATGCTGACTGAAAGAAATGTCTTAAACTCTAGACTAAGTGTTGATGTAGCACTTCAAAGGCTGGAGAAATCAGACATTTACCAAGTTGTCTGAGTTGGTAAGTAGCAGTTTATTTTTAGTGCCTTCAGAATTGGCGTGAAATGCCTTCCCTGGCTAGCATTTCTGCTCTGACTATACGAGCAGTCAGTTAATATGTTAACATATTATACTTGCCAAAATAAAACTCCTAAACCGCACCCACTGACATTAATGATAGACTGTGGAAAGGTTATTAATAATCTGAGTTCACGTTTTGCTACCAACTGTCAAATAAAGTGTTATGCTACTGAATTCATAATACAACACTGGAGTGAGGGAATTCTCTGCATTTAAAAGATTTATTGATGTAACTATATTAGTTTTCCATTGTGTATTTTATGTCAAACAGCATAAAGTTCTACTCTCATTTGTACCATTATTTGCTGTTCTGTCTATTATCCCTGGAGGAAAAAAAGGACTATGAACAACATCTAGTTATTCTTTTGGCATTTACACTTCAATATGTAAAAAAATTTTTTTTCCAAGGTCCTCAATTTACATGACCATTTTTCAAGCACTAGCATGTATAGAGCTGATTTTTTTTTTTTTTTTCCTGTGCTTGTTCATAATAAAGTTTTACCCCTTTATTCCCAAGTAAAGCTGGCTGGGATTTTTTTGATGAATGTTGTTTAGCTAGAAAATGCGATTTTATAAAAAATGAAGAATTGGTGCAGAAATGCACCAGTTACCAAACATTTAGTTGGGAAATTCTGCAGTGGAATGCTTGACTTCTTAGCTTGGTCACTGAGAGATGAATCTGAATTTTTCATGTGCACCACCAGTCCTCAGACACTAGCTTGTTCTGAAGTTGATAGTTAATTCTTCTCCAACTCTCCTCTCCTCCACTTTAGAGACCACTGACCAAAGTGATCATCATTACAATTCAGGGGTCACTATGGCACTGAAAATTTGTCTTCATAGTTTGGTTTCCTATGCACCAGCTCTTCCATCTTTGGGACTAAGCATACAACCACTGCTCATACAACCACTACTCTGTTGGGAACTGGTTATCTTTTTGACCATCTGACAGTGTCAGTAAATGGGTTTATTTCTAGCTAGCAAAAGGCTTCAGCATTCCTATGATGACTTGTTATATTCCTCTGGGAATAAAGAATGATGTTTAAAGAAACAGCAAGCCATTTTGCAAGTTACAGGAAGGCTACAATATTTTAAGACCCTTGGATTTCATTGGTTCATTCTTCTGTTGCATCAAAAACTTTGTCACAGTATGTTTGTTGTTTTATAGAAGATGTAGGCTAATTAATTGAGTAAAGGCATCCTCTTCATTTTTCTCTACAATTTACAGTTTGTGTCTCTGAGAAACTCCTTTGAGGAAGCGACAGTAGACCTCTGTTGCAATTCTAGATACTGAGGCTGTTCCAACCCATTTTTCTTATAAACGCTCTTGGAAAAACCACCACTGCCTGTCAGAGAGCTGAAGCGCACCAGTTCCAACAATGTCTTGGGTTTGTTTCTTACATGAAACAAAACCGAGCAGCCTATCCCATCTCCACAGTACCTGGGGACCTGCCAGCTAAAAGAAATCTGTGAAGACATTTGTAAACCAGAACAAAATTAACAGAACATTAGCTAGAACAATGAGGATTCAAAATACTGTAATTTTGCAAAATTTGTCACCACTAAATCCCTTTCAGTAGTGCAGGCCAGATGCAATAGGTGAAGGAGAAACCACTGCAGGGAAATGTCAAGCTTGCTAGTTTGAAATGAACCACTATTGCAGAAGATAATCATCATTTAAAAGTCTGCCACAGCATTCTTCACCTACTGCACTACAGACACTGTTAGTGCTGGTGGATATTGGCAATTGTTACATGCAATTACTCATATTGCTTTATAAAGTGCTCTGTAACTGCACTCTAGTGATTCTGACAGTGTTTCTGTGTCCCTTGGCTGTTTGAGTGTCTCATTGTATAACCTCATGATGTTGTTCTTGGAGCAAAGCTGTAAAACTGCAAAATGCACCAGAAATGTTCATCTACTTAAGGTGACTCTGATGAGTTTGTTTAACTGTCAACACATCCCTCTGAACACAAAACTCAGGTCCCAAACCTGAATGCTCATCCACAGCTCTTATAAATTAATTTATGCCCCAATGATGGTCAAGGCTACAAATTAAAGCATCAGTGAAACAAGTTATTTAGTCATTTTCCTAGGCTACTTTAAACCCCTCATTGTCATCTTAATTTCATATTTATAAAAACACGGGCTAGAGTGGATGCAACTTCATCATAGACCCATTCAAGAGCAGAACATTGGCATTCAAAGGCCAAAAAACATACCACTGGAAATGAATAAACATATTGTTAATATAGAACAAGTATTGCTTTCACACCTTTGAAGGGATAAAAACATAAAATGTGAATTTGAACAAATGGGCAATAAAACACTTCTGAAAAAATGTGTGTATAAGCTATATATTGCATATGATGAAGAGATGAGAGCATTCTGTTGGATGAAAATCTCCAGGTGTTTCCTAATTCTCCAAGTGGGCATTTTTGGAGCTTAAGAATTTCACACTTGACAGATGCAACTTCCTGAACCTTCTGGTAACACTGTAGATACATTAGGGAACCCCAAGAGGCAACACTGGCTTTCGTTTTTCTTCTTTGCACTTCATGCAGGGTCTTTCAGGTCAGCTGCCTGCTAAGTGCCTCCTCCAGACAGCCTACCAGGTCCGATGTTCTGTACATGCAAAATGCAAAAATTATCTGGGGGTGGAAAACACTGTAAAATTGTAAAGGATCATTATAGTTTGGGAGACACCAACTTTGAGTGACAGGTTTTTGGTACAAAACACTGATTAGTTTAATGGCAGTGACTGCTGACAATTGCTACCTAATTAAAACAGTGTTACCATAATTTTTTGCCCTGAAATGAAGATGCACTTTTCTGGAGATTTGATGTTCCAAGAATGGGTCTCTTTGTAAGCATTATTGAGTAAAAATAAGGATCGTCATTGATATGCAGTCTACCTAGTAGAAGCTCCTGAAAGCATCAAGCATTTCTTTACTTCACTAATCCAGGCTGTTACTCCTTCTTGCTAATGTAAATAGATCATTTGTAGAAGAAAAACCTGTTATTTTTTGGACTTCAGTTTTGCTGGTACAGCAAAAAGACTTACAGGTTTACCTTTAAACTAGGGTTTATTTTGATCCCAAATTTGCCCCTCAGCACACACATCAGGGGAACAACAGGAGAGTAATTTTTCTGTAGTCTACAGATGAGAGAATATATGTTCCCTAATAAAACAGAGCCCCATCTCTCCTACCATTGCTTTCTGCCTTCGAGGCCAAGATGGGCATACAATCCAGATTTGTCACTTAAGCACATTCTTTCACCTTTTTTTTTCAATTTTGTCACCTTCTCCTTTGCTTGTATGGATCCATTTCCTCTCCTCTAGTCACTTGTTTTGGTTCTTAGGGGGGATTGTGGGTCAGAATTAATTTCGTTTTCAGCTTAGTAAACATAGCAGTCTAGGAATCGAGCAGCAAAAACCATTGAGTTCAGTCATAATCGAACTAAAGTCATAAAAATGTGATCTCTCCAAAACTGTGCTTGGGCACATTAAAAATGCTCACACTCTGTAGAAGCCACAGCAAACAGAGGGCAGCACTTTCGTGCCTGTCATCCTCATAGCTTTCAACAGAACTGCATTCTAGCAATAGGCCAAACCCAGAAAACTGCTGCCTGAGTACATCGAAAAAATTATTCCCTCACACTAGTGCATAAACTGTTAATAATTCAAATAGAAACGGTGGCTGAATAATAAAACTTTATGCCACACCCTCTTCATTTCTGAAAGTCTTACTCATGGTAGCTGCATTGGGGAAGCAGGGAGTATGCCGTAAGATCTCTACCCTCTGTAACGTAGATGTCTTTTTAAAGAAGGTGTGATTATATTCTGAATAGGTCGGCCTCTCTGCCTGGCATTTCTTCTCTCTTTCCTATGACCTTTTACTAAGTAAGTGGGGTTTTTGCACTCTTTTTGGAACTGTCCATCCATTTGAGGCAGTGAATATGAGAGGCACAGTTTGACCATATCAGAATTATTGCACTGAGTTATTGCAAGGGCAGTAACCACCTACTGCAGGTGGAACTGTTTCTTCCTTAACAGCATGTCTCCAATTCAGGTTTAACTTTACTTTGTCTTCTGTTTGTTCACCCACATTTCTAAAGATTTAAATAAATGTGCAGTCACATTTGTTCATGGAAAGTAACGAATAAAGCTGCACTGGACAGATTTGAGTTTCACAATGTATGCTGAAACAGATGTCTTCTTTTGAATGGCTCTGTAAAGAATTATTAATATGGACCTTCCTTGGTTATGAAAGAGACAATTAGGAGCTTTAATCCAATATCTAATATTTCAAAAATGTTATTTTTTATTAGATTTCAGCAGCAAAGAATACCATTAGATAGATCACCAGAGTAATAAGCAACATGATGCTGGGTTCCACCCCATCTGTGATATTTTAAAAATACAGTCTACCAGTGCCAACCTTCAGATTTCCCATGGGAACATTTATAAGAATACAAAGCTCAACAGGCAGCACTGGTGCTGTATTAAGGATTTGTGTCATTTTCACTACAGAATAAACATGCGCTATAAAGTGGCATGTAGGATTTTATAAGTAGAGAACTGAAGTTTGGCTTATATGAAGGCTTTGATTCTGTTCAATACAGTACAGARCTATCACATTTTCAGAACTTTTCCTGCTGTACCGAGGTAGAGGAGTGCTAACATTTAAATCTTTTGTTAATGAATCAGCTTTTAACCCATGGAGAAATAGCTTTAAATACGGTTTATAGTCTGTTCAATGAATTTGATAGCTTTAGTTTGGTCCCTATTGGATACTTTTCCATATTTCAAAAACCACTCTGCTTCCCAAATTTGGCACAGCTAGCAATTTTTGGTGATACAAAGCCAAGAACTGAAATCGTAGGGTGTTGGAGATTGGGTTTACGGACTATTGGAGAAGCTGTGAAGAGGAGAATATACAAGGTCTGTCACAGCCATCTGTCCCCACCCAAACAATTTAAGAAACAGAAATGCTAAGTGATTTGCTCAAAAGGAGCGAGCCTATGCAGGCTGCCATATAGGGATGCTAGAACTAATCCTGACCTGAGAACGTGCACTCATATAATTCAATGTAGGACCATACTATAGCTGAAGATAATCCCATATAAACAAGATTACTCACTCATTCTCTCCTCAATAGGTCCAAATGCTTTACAGTCAGTTCTTCATAGACATGTATCATATAGCTACAGTTAAACCAATGGTTAGGGGCTGATACTAGAGTTGTGGTTCAAGAGTTATATTGAAGTCTTACTCGTCAAAGCCATAGATCTAACTGCCAGCAGATTAAAACACTTCATGACTTTTCTGTGGCTCCTTTGGATCAGTGAGTATTAGAAAATGCTATAGCTCGGTCTGTGGTGAAGAGAGTGCCAAGTATGATGTGGTGTGTGGACAAATCCTGAGAAATCTTCAATGCTAGAATCAGTGCTGCTCCTGATGGGAAATGTCACTTCAGAAGTTCTCTGGCAGAAGTGTCTCCCTTCTGGGGCTAGGATGGAATGAGGACAAGGGTTTGAGAGAGCAGAGATTACACTCACTTTAATTACTTCCACTGTTACTTTTTAATGGTTTCATCACGGTTACAAACATGGGCCTTAACTAAATTCTAGCAACTCGCAACAGCCTTGGCTCCAGCTCTCATCCTAGTCTCTTGGCTCATGAATACAAGGAGATAAATCTCTTAAATCTCTTGTTTTCCTGAAAGCTGAGTCTAGTACAACTATAGACAATGACCCATGCATATCACTTATTTGAAAGGAGGTCCTGAGCAATGGCCACTACCAGTCAGGTTTCATGTTCAGAACACCAGACATCAAAGACTTTAGTTTACTGATGGATGGATGGATGAATGGATGGGTGGATGGGCTGGGACTGGGGCTGCGGTTAGTTTTCAGGAGGCCAGAGACTAAAGATCTGGGTCTACCATTAGGTCTTTAAAAGACTAAAAGCTTGAATGCAGGCTAGAATCACCAGACAAAATGGCTTATTGATGAGTGCTTTGACAGGTGTGGGTGACTCTAGCCTGTTAAGTAGTTAAATTAGGTGAGGGTTTGTGGCAAGATGGATTGAAGAACCGAGTTTGTAGCTGGATTCTTTCAACAGAGCTACAAATATTTCTGATGAGGACTGAGGAAAATCTATTCATACAATATCTGCAGCAGGGAGGATTTTCTAGATCAAGGTAGGATTTGATTAGGATGCAAAAAAAAGTTGAAGACCTTTCTAGGGCTCTTATGGGCTAGGAAGAGGGCTGAGCTTAGTAAGGCTGAATAGCTTATCTAGGACAGAGTATAATGCAATATAAGACCAGGATTAGGCTGGGGTTCAAGCAGGTGCCAAATAGCTCTGAAATGCACAACTGAATCTTGAAAATACACTATGTTTAAGAGGATCATTCTTACTAGCAAATGAAGATCATTAATTCTAAGAGGCATATAGATCACAGGGCCACACTTTAATTTAGGACAAAGTTGATATCAGGGTGAGTGTTTGGGACACCATGTGAGAAGAACTATATTTATTGCTAGAAATTAATGTGAACTATGTAGAAATTCAGTTAGAAGGAAATGCTTAGAAAGAAATGAAATATGGACATATGAAATATGGTTTTCTCAGATCACTGATAATGCACCCTTGACATAACTACCAAATTTGGCATCACAAGCGGCCTAGACTTACCCCAGCTGGTCAGAACTGTCCCTTTACTCCTTTTATTGATTGGTCAATGCTATCTCCACGTATGCATATAAAGAAATTTGATGGCGGTATGTACAGTGCCTTCCTGGAACAGCAATAACAGCAAAACATTAAATCATCTAATCCAGAAAAACAGTCAGCCATGGGTTAGATTAGGTCTGCCTTTCCCTCCTTACAAGATATTAGGTTATAACTTCGTCCCCCTCCCCCCAAAATGCTATATACATCATTAATGTTGCAATAAAATTATATAAGGTTAACAAAAGTAATCTGCCACCATGCACCAATATGCAGATATAATAAAAGACAAAATCACTTCTCACAGCTATCTGGCCTGCTAGTTATCCTTGAATATGTGTATTAGGCATGTTTCCATTTTGAAATCCTATTTTATATTTGCAAGCTTTTTTGTCAATGCACAATAGAAAATTGGCTCTGTGTGCTGGGCTCATAAAGTAATTTTCTGTGTACTCAGGACAACTGTAGTTTAAGTCTGCCTGTCTGTTGCTTCTCTTCTAGCTTCTATTTAGTCTACAGCCAGATTTACTGTTTTTCTTCATATGCAAGTTATGGTGCTTTCTGCACACTGCTGAACGTGTAATGTCCTGCAGGTTGGCTGCCAGAGTGAAAGCATTTCCCTGGAACATGTCTGGTGAAACCAGCTGGGGGCGTTTGTAACAGGGAAGGCTCTAAAGGCCATGGTCACAACCAGGCTTCTGGTGGGCTCGGTCCTCTTGCCCTGTATCCCACATTGCACACAAATGGAGGTAAATTCTCTTACCTAAAGCCCATTTAAGGATTTGTGCAAAATATTACAGACCCAGAAGAAGTACCAGAGTTGGAAGGCCTCCAAAATATGAATTGTTGCCAGGACTGATCTATGGCAAAGATTATCAACTGTTCTGACCCTACCAGTCACCTCCCAAAGCTCACAAATGGACATATCATGTATTTAAAACATCTCAAAAGTCAAGAGAAGAGAGGGAACTCCAGATGTAGCAAATTGCCATAAAAAGACAATTACAGCAGTTCCCCAAGGAGTTCAGGGCTCCTCTCAAAGCGTCAGTCAGAAGCAGGTACAACAATAGTACAAATATCAGCCTCGGCCTCCCCCGTGCAGGGGGGATTTGTGTTACACACACACCTACACACAGCTAGGTGTGCATCATATGCATATGATACAGGCCCAGTTTGGGAACTGTACTTGGTCTGGGCCACATGCACTTTGTGAAAAGTAACTGTACCTATCAGGGCAGAGCAGTATACAACAGTGCTTGCTAGAAAACAGAAAACTGGAGGACAGAGTGAAACTATTTCTCTTTTAAATCTCAGTCTAGCAAGGAAACGCTGTCCCTGAGCATGGGGAATTTTGTGCGACCATGTGCATAGCTGCACAAAAAGCACAGTGAGGAACATAGAAACACGCAGAAGCCACTTGTAATCTGGTCTAAAAAGACAGGATTTTACTACACCAGGAGGGACTTAGACTCTTGGTCACAGTATCCATCAGGAAAGGGTATGCAAGGACTGAGCTGTGGTTTGAAGCTAGTAGGTATGCTGTTACTTAAAGGGAAGAAGCTTCCTGCATCCGAAGTGAAACTTGTCAGGTCCCAATTAAAACTAAACACATTCATCGAATCAATAACATTAGATTAAGATTTTGCTCTGTTCTCCATTTCAAACCATATACACAATTAGTATATGGTTTAGGTATAGGGAGTATAGGTAGTTTCTGGTCTCTATTTTGCAGTTATTAAATGGTTCTAAGAAGGACGTTGATTTATACTGGTATGATGCAGCTCCTGATGAAACTTATACATATCATCCACTAGTGAAGTATTTATTTTAAGTATATATTTCAACCTACTCAGATTTCTATCTGAAATTTTTTCAGAAGAATACATTATACTCAGCACTTCACAGCACTTACAGTTCAGTAGACACAACCTTCAATGTGGAGGTAAGTATTCAAAAGTAAAGTAAGCTATAAGAACATCTTTTCAACAGTTGCAAGCTGTTTCTTGAAAATTTCTAGAATACGTAGCTATGTTTTCTCCTAATCTCCATTTTCCCTTGCCTGGCGCTTGACTCAGAAGGGAGTTGTGGGTGCTTGGTGTTCCAGGAAAGAGCAACTGACAGGCTCTCGACTTTTGTAGCAAGAAAACAAAATTGAATGAACTATTTTGAAACACTTGAATGCTTTTAAAGTGTCAATCTGTAGAAAAACCCCGCATATTACAGAATGTGTGTTGTGTTTATTTCAATACTATGCACACGTTTTGGATGACCTTAATAATCTATCAGTGATTTCGGTTCCTAGGAGTGACCTTCTTTTTCAGAGTCAGGCTACTCAAACTTTTAAAATCAGACCCAGTAAAGCAAACAAAGCAGAAAAGCTATTAAGGGATATCCTTAGCTTGAAATTTATGTTGAAGCGCTTTCCTGGATAGAATGAAYCTAAAGACATGCTTGAGGTCTTTCTTGAAACAGGACTTACATCACACCATGCAATCATGGAATCATGGTAAAAGGGTAGAGATATACAAAAAGAGACAGATAAATTTCCACATTATTTAAATTAATGTAATAACCATATCAGTGCTTTAGAAGCATTGGACATTTCACCATATTTCAGACTTTCAGTCCATGAGTTTCATTTCTAAGCATATAATTGCATCTCTTTTCTTCATGCCCATCAGCTTATAAAGATTCCACACCTTTATGAATTTAAAAAAGAAAGTAATGCACTTAAAGGAAGAAGAAATATGCTACATTCCACACAGAACCTCATTTGTTTTCTACTGTAAAGCAAATAATAACTTTAAGGTAAACTGAAAGGAAGAGAAAATGAGGATATAGTGGAGAACCTATAGTTGCGCCCAATGAGAAGAGTGAAGCAGGGCCAGTGACGATAACTGGGGKCAGAAGATCACCAGAGAGATCCACAGTGATGAGGCAGGTCCAAGGGGGAGCTGGGAAGTTGCGTCAGCAAGTAGGGACTGGGATCAGAGGTCCCTGGCCAGGCACAGACACGGCCACAGCACAGCTCAGGTGAGTACCGTGGTCCAGGGCCTGAGTTTAAATGCAGTTAAATGCAGTTCCTGAGCGAAGTAGGAGAGGGGCCCGAGGAGGTTTCTGAGGGCTGTTTCCCAGCAGGCTGATGCAGGTCACAGAGCCCAGGAGTGGGAGCTGGTCCTCACATGGGCAGCCAGACTCCTGCTGCAGGAGAGGCTGCTGAGCCTGTGGGGCACTCAGGTTCCTTACTGGATGGTTTGGTGCCAAGGGATGGGATTCACCTAACTACACCAGATGCCTCATCTAATCAAAAGGAAATGCCAATGACTGGATGAGCGAGTCTGAAGTCTTGCAGAGTTGGCATCTCTCTGCAGCTCTGAATTAAGACTGCTGTATAAAATTGGGACTCATAGCCAGCGCCGCGTCTTCTTTTCCTGGAAGGACCCACTTACGTTACTTTATAGCATGGTGGCAGTGGTGCAATTTATCTCATATCAAATTCTGCCTCACATCCTGATATTTCTTATTTCATCTGCTTAAAATGTAGGCTATATCCCAATGGTACCTTTACTGCTGGTTTAGCAGCACATTGCCTCTGCAGTCTAACTCTGGATTCTTGGACCTTGCAGTTTTGACAGAAACTCTTCAGTTTTGGCGGAAGGTTTTCCATTTGGACTGAAAAGAGATGGTAGACGATCCTTTCACCTCTACTGCCTTTCTGATGGCCCAGGAGATAGCAGTGGCAGTGCAAGGTTTGAACTCCAGCAGGACACCCTTCCAAGTGAGGGGCAAGGATAAATGTCCCCTTCTAAAGCAAGTGCTGGAACCACAAAGCGACTGTATAAAAGGTGGTCACCACTATCATGAGTTGTGTTTGAAAAAACAAAGACGCAGTTCAGTGACAGGGGTTGGGAAATCAAAAGGAACAGAGGCACCTAATTCTGAGCTGCAGGAAATGATGACTTCCAGTTGCCAGCTTAGCTGTTCTTTTTACTGAAAAAGTCCAGGAAAACACAATCAGATGCGTGAATTCGCCAGTGACTTAAATCTTGCGCAGTGTCCCTGACCCAGTGGCTTCCCTTCAAGCATAAATCTTTCACACAACTTTTAGATTATATGTCATTATAAGAACAGAGAAAAAGAAACCTCTTTACATTACAAACAACTGCTAGTAAAAAAGCTACAAACAAATGTTTTGTAATTAATGATTCATGATGAAGCCGATCTAAAGAATGTTTGAGTGTACGGACAATGAACTGGGACACCAGCAGAAAGGCTTTGTAGGCCACTTAAAACAAAAGACAACATGTTCCTGAATGCAGGAGCTCACTGGAGACCATCTGAGATGGGCAAAACTACTGCTGTCAAAAGAGCAGAATGAAAAGAGTCAGGCACAGCTGGCGGAAATACACAGTAAAATTTCTTGAGGATAATTTTTAATTATATTATGATGGTCACAAGAGAGAGGCTGAACTCGTGTCCTGATGGAAATTGATTACCCTCCACAAGGTGTCCCTAGGAGAGCCTCCAAATGGAGCCAATGTTTCCAAAAGACAGTCTGGCTTCTAGTCATAGCAGGTTAGCAATGTCCTGTCCTTCTAGCAGTGCAAAAGCCAATCTAATCAGGTGTGAAGCATTTGATGTATGGAAAAATTAACCAGCATCTAGAGAGAAAACCTGGCACAAGATGAAGAAACCTGGCAGCTGAGACAATAGACTTGGCAAAATTTACAGGACTTTCATTTCAGTTTTGTTGAAGGTAATTCTTTTCTGCTTTCTATTCTACGTAGCCTTTCTTTTATTTTCATTCTAGGCTGTAAATCCAAATAAGTAAGCAAGCTAGTCTACTGTGTGCCATGACACCAATCTGCAGGAAAGAACAAAAAGAACTTTCCATTTATTTGTCTCTAAACTCTTTGTTTTAAAACATGCTCCTAAAACTAACTTTACAAGCATCTTTTTATGGAATACAAATAATACGAGTTAAAATATCTGAGAGTATACAAATTAAAAAGTAAAGGCAAAGTAAACTCTTACTATAATCAGTAAGTGGTCTCACAAACCAATGGAAAATAGTATTTTTTTTTAATAAAGCACTTAGCTAAAATCAGTGTCTTGCAGAGTGGAGGAGAATTGCTGATGGAGTCTGGCAGCTCTTTCATGGAACTATTTGTCTAGACAAAGAATGTATGCAATGTTTTGTTTCAAAACAAAAACATAAACAAAAACAAGTATCCACACTTAAGATTTATCTAGCACAGTGTTTCACCCAAAGACACTCTCTCTCAGCTCTTTCCGAAGATCACCCTTTTCTGGCTGTCCTTGGATTTCTTCTGCCTTCTTCCTTGAAATGTCTGTTGCTTTTTTTTTTTTTCTTTTTCCTGTCTGCACACAGCTCCCTCAGGAAAAAGGAAAAGAAATTACACCCGTCTCTCTCTCATCCCAAACTCTTCTCATACATTTCACCTTCCTGCATGTGGCCAGAGTTTTGGGAAAGAGTTCCTATTGCTTTATCTATTTTCCCCCMAAAAATATAATTATATTTTTCCTGACTGACTAGCGGCTGTACCATAGCTCAACCCTACTGAGATTTTCACATAACTCCTAGAATAACAAGACATATTTAGAAAAAATCACCAATTGTTCCTTCATTGCAAAGCTTACCTAGACCAAGGCACTCAGTGATAAGCAGTGTGTTTTCCAAACACACAACTGAATATTCACACTGTAGACCAGCTTGATTTGTATCCATGTATTTTCCTCCTAGAACAATGTGGTAACCTGCAGTAGCAATTAACATGTTTAGCAGAATGGTTAGAGCTTCACTAGCATCATTTTTCACACTCTGCTCTAGAAGAAGCTAATGTCCATTCTACAAAAGCAGTAATATCAACTCCAAACTTAATTTGCTCAGGTACTGCTATCACAGAAAGAGAATTGGAGAATTGTCTTGTACTGCATTGATTCTACACCGGCAGTAATTACAGCAGCTGGAGCAGCTGCTCCTACATGTGGTAGATGTGCGTCCACATGTGCACATCATCAACCTCTATTACAGAGGAAATGTGGCAGCATATTTATGTATATATATTGAAGATGTACAGTAATTTGAAGTAGCTTGCTTGTCACTGGGGGTATATGTATGCCACTATCACTGGACACTTCTAGTATAAGAATGCCAAGGCATGGATCCAGCATGGGGCAAAAGTGCACAGGAGCAGATAAACACGTGGTAGACAAAAGATGTGGGACAGATGGGACAATATTCCAGTCAAGACCCTCTACAAGGAGCGTGGCTCTCATACAAACTGAGTGCTGAGAAAGCTGAGTATATTGCAGTCTCTGCAGTTTCTCTATTCATAAGCTGGGAAAAAGTTGAGGCAGGACGATTAACAGTGTGATGATATCACAACATCATTTTGACTAATAAGCAGTAATAAGAAACGCTTCCCAAACTGCTGTGAGACAATTTTAATGAAGTTGTGTGAACAGCTGGTTCTAATCCTCTAGCATACTGGCACATGAATACACAAGAATATGTACACCTACTCGCAAGCTAGGGACTACTGACATCTGGAAGCAAACTCTTCCAAACCGCTACAAGTCAGCGACTAACAAATTCTATACTGACAAGCAAACTGTCAATATTGAGGTTTGAAGACAATTGTTGATGTGATTTAATTATGAATGCTGAATTTAGCTCACTTTCCCCAAATTAAAAAATAAATTAGCAAACATCTCATTGCTGGGGTGAGGTTCAAAGGCATGAAATAAGACCTAAGTATACTTCCTTTAATGAACAATACAGTCATGGGCATGGAGATGTGTGATGTTCTGATGGGGTAAAATGATGCTATGCTCTGTTTCAGTATGCATTGTCATTAGACTACGTACTTGCAATGATTTGGAGAAGAAGCTCTTGTACAATTTATACATTTTCGTTGATGTCATGGAATCCTTCTTCTGCTTTTTCCGCTCCTCCTGATTCTGATACATAGATCTGAGGTCTGAACTTCATCCAAATCACAGAATATTTCTGTGAATCTTTTATTTCTTTCTGCCTGGACCACTATGCCCTTACATTATTGGCTGAGACAGAATGTCCTACCAAAGGTATAGTCATTTCTTCCACAGAAGAAAGAAAATTTCCTCCTTAAGCTCTTCATCTTGACAAAGGCAGACATTGATACTTTTTTTCCTTTGGTGTGCCTCTATTTCATCCGTGTACAGCAACCTTCTCAGATATCACCCTACAAAGAAGTGTGGTAGATGCAATTCATTTAAAAGRGACTGGGACCTGCTGCATTTGGGGGGGCTGGGTGTCAGGACAATGAGTCTGAGTCTGTTACACTGGTTACATTGATTTTAGTTATTTCAGGCTTGGGATGCTTCGTGAAGTGTTAAATAAGCTGGAGAACCCTGATCAGGTCAGGCAGCAATTTCCAAGGCCTTTAATAAGAAACTATACAGCCACACTGTGAATGAATGACTGAGAAAGACAGCTATAGGAACAGCAGTGGGGAGTCTGCAAGAATCTCAGAAATCTTGAATTTAACTTGTAGGAAAATCCTGAGATTTGACAGCCWGGAGAAAAGACATTTTGTGGTAAAAAGAAAGAGGGTATTGAACCAGCATATGGGCCTTCTGGATAATAATGCCTTCTCTTGCTTGTGCTCCATATCCTGGACAATGTCATGAAATACAGTTATTGTGTTACCAACAGACAGTGCCAAGAGGCCCTGAACAGACTTTTTCACTTGATACTGCCACTGGGATTTATAAGTCAAACCCTTATCCCACCTGCACAAGCAAACCCAAATTCCAAGCACACATAAGCCCAATTTTAAGGAGATTGTGCCTGACAGGTACAATCCAAGGAAGATTCCAAGAGAAGCACGAAAGGAAGCCATAACTGAACAAACCTTCCTTTCTTTCAAATTTCAACTCTGAATACACTTCTTAAACCTATATTTTCCTTGCTAATGAGCTTCTCTGCCTGTGTCATCCTTTCTACTCCTTTCTCTCCTAAGACTAGATGAGAATCTGTAGCATACCTCAACAAAAGACAGTAAAATTATATCTTTATTACAGACTACAATGTCTATCCTAAATTTAGTAACAATAACATAATGGTATCTTCACAACTGCGTTCGTGTGAAGATCATTGTGTGTTAGGCACATACCACACAGTGAAGCTCACCAACAAGGGAGGGAGGTAAGTGTCAGTAAATACCTTTCATGAAAGAAGCCAAAATAGGCAAATGCAAAGGTATAGGGTTGTGTTGTGTTGTGTTGTGTTKTGTTKTGTTTTGTTTTGTTTAAATTTTCTGGGAAGTCAGTTTATGGGTGGAAACTCCTGGCATTTGAAACCTCACTTTCAGAATATTGGAAGTGKTGTTGAAGTAAAATGAAATTGTAGCTCTATGAAGGCCTAAATGAGTCGGTCTGTATAAAGTAAAGCTGAGTATTGCTACATCCTTGATGGAGTGGACTGCTGAATAGCACAACCACTCCCCATTGCTAGGATGGGTGCTGTGAACAGCTATGTGGGCAGGACATGGAGAGGAGGAGTTAGTTTTTCACGGGGAGTGTTGGATCTGAAGGTGTCCTCCGTGCATATTACATGTTTGAACTTTTTGTCAGACAGCCACAGTTCCTTCAGACACTTGCAGAGCCCCAGAAGAGATAGGGAGCATCTCAGAGCCCCCRTCTTTGCCACACTCCTGCAACTAGGGTACACCAGGGTGGGCCAAACAGGGGCACGCAGCCCCACGTTGCTGAGGAATTATGTGTAAGGAAGCTTGGGCTTACACTGGGTTTATGCTCTCCAGTGTCCTGCTGTGTGAGCTCCAGAGTGATTTTTAAGGGCTGCTTCATGGGAATTGTGTTGTCATGGATGGAGTCAAGGTATGCAGCACTCATCTGTTCGAAGAAACAACAGGGGAGAAACCTCTAGTAGATGAAGCCCTTGAGAGAGTTTCTTTTGACTCTTCCTAGGCTTTTTAGAACTGAGAAATCAAGCTTAATTGAAATTTAAAGACATTATATGGTAGGAATGACTGATGACACTTGATAGTTGAACCTGAATCAAAAGGACAAAACAAGTCATTTATAGGAAATATTTCAAAACAGGGCACTTAAATATCTTTAAATATTTTCTATAAAATCCCTCGGCTCTTTAGATCATTATTCAGAATTCATAAATAATAGTGTAATGCCCATTTAAAAGATATGATAAAAAGTGCTTTTCCATGGAGTTGCAAAAGGTCATGCACTTTTACATCCAAGTACATTCCTAGAGTTAATCAAATGTTGCAAAATGCCCTTTAGTTTAATTGCATGTACAAACATACAGACAAAAAGAGAAAACAACTGAATTTATTCATTATCTTTTTCTTCATTATCTTCACCATGGCAGCTGTGGGCAAAAAAATCAAAGGAGGTTAAAGGGAGCCTGACTTCCCTGATCTTTACTAGTTTCTCTTCCCATATATAAACTATCTTTTAAACTATAAACAAGTAACTTAATAATAATACTTTTTTATTTATTTATTTTAAGCCAGTCAGGCAATTTCTGGCAAGTAGTCTAAACACAGAAAACTCTTCTGTAAACTCAGAAATGGCCACGCTAATAAAGTACAATCATGGTCTACAACTTACATCAGACTTCAGCTGACAAAACTCACTTGCAAAAGGCTTAAACGATCATTACAACCTCGATGAGGTACTGACAAAAAGGTAAATAAAATAAAAGCATCTCCACTGTGGATTATTTCATAAATTCTGTCAGTCCACTACGTATTGTATGTTCTTCACAGATTATGACCGATCCATGACAGTCCTGAGACGGGCCATTGCAGTTGCAGTATTATGGCTTTAAATGTAATGTCSGACATCACCATGAGAAAAGAATACCCCCAGGAGTCGAGGACAGAAGGTAATACAGTGGCTCTTTCAGTGGTGTGGGAGACATGGCAAACTGCTGCATAGCTGAACAGTTCCCCTTTGTTCTCTGTTCAGCTATGGATCCGATTTCTCTGAATTGGGCTTATTACAATAAATATAGATGCACAACATGATTATTTATGGGAAGAAAACAGACAAAAGAGGTTGAGTTGCTGGTACCTAAAACCTCATTTTCTGAGCTTCTCCCCTTGAGGCCCTTTTCATTTGTTGCACCATTGTATTCTCATTGTTGCTCAATGATACAAGCCTAAGCTGTTCATCAATTTACCCACTCCCCCAATCTCTTTCTCTCTCATGTGTGCTTCCTCTCTCTTCCCATGTTAATAGTTCCCCTGAAATCCTATCACTTTGCTGGAGGATTGATGTAAGTCTCCAGCAATTAACATAATTACAAGCCTGATTATCTTCTAATTGCATTATGAGTATTTGGTTATTCACTACACAAATTAGAGAAAATTAAAGAGGAGCAAGATCCTGCGGTGTGGGCGGTATGCTTTCTAAACTGTTATGAGCATCTGAATGCTGTGAGATAACAAGAAGGTGAAGACGTTTCATATTCCTATTGG
Source organism: Phoebastria nigripes (assembly GCA_035582835.1). Taxonomy (NCBI): domain Eukaryota; kingdom Metazoa; phylum Chordata; class Aves; order Procellariiformes; family Diomedeidae; genus Phoebastria; species Phoebastria nigripes. The sequence goes on from JAYKAV010000322.1 coordinate 834,265, forward strand.
CTCACAGTTGTTCTTGTCATTGTATAATTTTTGTTCTTCTTTCAACAGTGTTTCATGTCACTGAAAGATGCGGTACTATTTCCTTTGTTCATGCAAGTTGACTGACAACATAGAGTAAACTAAAGTAAATGCCATATTTTTTCTATATAGATTTGGTAGTGTAAAATGATAGTTAGAAATCTGAACAAAAAGCACCTAGAGGATAGGCTTCTGTACTACTGAGAAACATCAATAATTGAAATACATAATTAAGGGATACTGTTTGTGGTGACAGGGGAACGTAACAGTAAACAAACATCAAGAATTACAAGTCCTTGCCTGTCTCTTTCTAGCGTTTTTGAGGTTACTGCATTGTTACTTAAATAAGCAGGGATAAGTTTAAATAGCGAGTAATTGCTAGAGGGTAGTTTTAAACCTGAATAGCACTTTGATGGGGCATAACCAATATAGGACAGGAGTCACTTTACTGGCAGCAATGCCAGCAATGAAAAGGAGTGCTTGAAATGTACAGAATGGAAATCCATGGAAAAAAAATTAAGTAACTGGATAAATTTGAAAAATTATATTTTTAAAAGGAAATATATGGAGTTTGCCCAAAATATGGAGAGAAAAACTTATGACAGCGAAAGGGAGCAAAGACTTACAGAAAAGATTGTAGCTTCTGCTGTTGGTGGGGTTGAAGACTATGACTGCTGCTGGAGAAACAGCCATCTCATGCCTCATGCAGGACTAACCACCCTCTTACATATACTAGACAGCCAGTGAGGTGGGAGGTGGGGAGGTCTGTTCAAAGCAAACCAGCTGAACTCCCCTGAGCAGCGCTGTGAGCACCCTTTGCCAACTTCCGCCCTAAGTAACTGCCAACTCTTCTTGCGTTTTGGGATAACTCAGTACCTGTCTTGTTATGAGCCAAATCCTGCTAATGTTCTTCATGGGAGACTTTTTCATCTTATAGACCTGTTTTTAATAGAAGTTAACCTGCCAACACTCGAAACTGGTGTCCCTGAATGAATTTACAGGCTACAGCAACAGTCTAATATCAGTGAATATAACTTTAGCTTCTGTACCAAGGAACCTCTCGTCCCCTCCTGGTCTCAAGATTTCCAGTTAGTGCTACTGGCACCCAACCACAAGGGAATAAATCAATGACATTTGCTTATTTCAAAAGGGTCAGCAAACAGCCTTTGGTCAGGAATTTTGCCTTCTGACCTAGGAATTGGATAGTGTGGCATTCAAATGTGTGACCTAAGGCTTTGCAGCTGTAAAGCATCCACTATGGAAAACCATTTCCATTCACATAATTTCCTTGTACCTGCCTGGTGCATTCAGCTGCATTCCCCTCCAGGTTTGTTTGGAGACTGAGGAGCTAATGAACAAAATTTTCTCAAGCAAGCAAAATGTACACTGCAAAACTCTCTGCTATTTGCATGCAAAGAGGAAGTGTAGCTGCGATCTCTTCCCTGTATCTCCTTACATATCACCATACAATTTGCTGCCCAGAATATTCCCAAAGACCTTCCATCAAAAAATTCACTAATAACACTTCCTGTCTCCAAATACCTCCTATTGCTTGAGGCAGTAGTTGCAAAAGTAGAAGTGTGGATCCTAAATAGGGCCACAATCCTGCAAGTAGGTCTCACCTGAATAGGCTTACTTTTGGTGGGTGAGGTATCCATGCTAAATGTCCCAAGGGGGCATGTCCCATGTCCCATGGGAACAGGCTCTACACTCAAATTAAAGTGGTGATACCAAAATATAGTCATTCTCTTTTCTGCTCTTTTCAATATTGCATCCCCTATTTAGCACTGGTCCTAATTGTGAAGGAGGTTGCAACATCTCAAAGAGTTTTTGATTCACCTCATATCTTAGAGCAAAGTGAATTTCAAGTTGTGGATACAACTTCTGTTGAGTTCTCTAACCTCATCTCCCAATCAGTACTGTAATTCACGACTGAAGAAACATGCTCCTTCTCATTAGAGAGGACCAAAAGGAGTACCATTATTTTACACAAAGAAGATAACAGCACACATTTTGAAACAATGGCAGCAAATCTCCTGGATTTTACAGGCAGTAGGGCGCATTCCAGGCCTCCTGCTGGACAAGATAAAATGTACTGCAAACGAAAGCAAGACAACGTTCAGTCAAGTATCAAAGTCTCCTATGCAGAATTCAACTGGCCTTGTTACTACATACATGCCCCAAAGTTTCCCTTAAAACAAAATGAGATCTGTCTTATCCGAACTTCTCTATTCATACCTCCTTAGGATGGGCAGGAAAGAAATGCCTTTTTTTCCACATCCTCTAGGACATAAAAGTATGTCTTGCTCAGTAGAGCTTTCAAGGTCCATGACTCCTGGACATTTACTGATGAAAGAAGTTGGCCATTATTAAAAAATCAATTTAATACAAATTTAAAGGGGAAAGGTGAGAACAACCTTAATTATGTATCATTCTAGCACAGCCATAAAAAAATCCCTCATCAACAGAAGAATTTTCTTAAATACAAATGAACCGTGTATAGATATTTTCATTTGCTGCTGCCAAGTGGGTGTATAAAACTATCTGGGAACACATCACCATGTGCTTCAACTGATCCATCTAGACAGAAAATAAAAAGAAGCCATACACCATATGACTCCTTAACAGATAATTTAAAAGTATTTTTCAAGTGCGTTTAAAATAGATTCAACATGAAATTGAATTTTTGCAAGTAGGTAAAATTTCATGTAACTTTTTAAAGCTGTATAACTTTAATAGCTGTAGACAGTGGGCCAAATTCAGCTTTAATGTAAAACACTCTGAATTTAATGAAACGCTTCACTGAATTTACTGGCAATTTGCCCAGGATTCAGTTTTGCACAGTCTTTCACTCTTCTCCCACTGCTTCTCAAAGCTGTCAGATGTACGTACTACAGAAGTTTTCAGAAGTCCAGGACTGGTAGTGCAAGTGGGTTTAATAGCCTCATATCGAAGAGCCCGTAGAGAAAAGCCACCCTGCAATTCTGTCAGGGGAAGTAAACAACAGACCACCATTTTCACTGCTGCCTTTGTAAAAGGCCATTTTTTAAATTCTACAATTACTTTGTTCTGAATGGCACCCCTGAAATTTAAACTGAAGCCTGGACTCCCAAGTGAAAGAATGAATTAGAAGCAAATAAACGTGGATTTTTTCTTTTGCAGTAGCACTTTACAGTCCCACTTTGCAAGCAGGTAGGAATTATGAGCACCTGATTATTGACAGAAGACACATACACTTCCTTTGAAAAAATCCTGTGCAGTACATAGATAAAATTTCCACAACACAGTGTCTCTGAGACCCAAATAAGTTGCCCATGTGTGTTCTTTACAAGTTATGTTAGCAATTTCTAGGAGGCAACATTCATGACGGGATAGTCTAGAGCCATCTCAGATTGTTTTAAAACAGAAAGCAGTACGTGACTTAGCAGGCAGGCCATAATACCGTGCCACAGCTATCCTTAAATTTGAAGTGTTATCTTCTTTTTTGATGTGAACCTCCTCCACTGCAGCGAAAAGMAAACAAAATATTGTTTCCCTGCTTCATTACTTTAGTAAGAAGGATTGACGACATGCTTAGCTGGCAGGAAAAAATAATTTATTTCACTGTCACCTTATTTGTTCACCTGCTGCAAGGTAAATAGAAGCTAAGTCACTTTTTATTTATTTAGCTTTTGCAAGACACCCATACTGACATAGCTAGCATTATCTATTATATACAACCACTCTATTATACTGATCACAGAAAGCAAAAATAGTGCGAGACCATCTATAACCAACTTCACTCTTAATAGCTAATACTTGTTGAAAACAACACTTCACCTCTGAGATTTTTGAACACAATGCCTTAATTTTTTTTCACTCATCACTTTTCCAATTTAAAATGTGTTTTGAAAATAACAGTAATTTAACTTATTTCATGTTCAAAACGTACTAGGAAAGTAAACGGTCCACATGTAGGAGTTTTCAGTATCTGGGTTTTATCTGTTATCAAAGATCTATTACTATTATTAGTAAAATCTCTTTGTCATAACAGTACAAAAAATTTAACCGATAAATATATTTGAAAATGCAGTTAAGAGCCAATTCCCATGTTAATTTCTCAGAGAAGTTTCCCGCTAGGGCGTGGCTGAAAGCAGAGAAAGTGAGTAGGGATTGTACAGAGATTACTATGTATTAGCGTAAAGCATATCTTTTCCTGTGAAGTGAAGAATGGTGTAAGCTCCACACTCAAAATGAGAGTATAAATTTGACTCAACAAAGCAGCCTGCCTGCAGGAGCTTGCTCCGCTCGCTCATTTCATAGCACAAATAAAATGCTTTTTTATCCTGCCTTTGCAAATAGAGTCAAACCTTCTAAGTAAAGTAAAATCTTATATCAAGGGGACAAGCAAAGAATTTATGTTTCAGGAGACTGCCTGATAGCGAAATGAGATGCAGGGTAAGAAGGTATTATGACAAACAGATATAAGGCCACAGAAGTGAATGTAGTGAGGGTCTGGCTTCATTTTTATCTGTTTCATGTTGGCTTCAGCACATGCAGGAATGAGCTCTTCCTTGTCACTTTGGTGGATCAGCAATTGGCTCTGAGAGTCAGCCGGCCTCTGCATGGGCAGACCTGCTGCAGCCTAGTCCCCACCTGCAGCTGGCTTAGCGGGGTGTGCTCTTCCAGAACTCTGTAAGAAGAATTGAATTCATACCTGTCTTAGCCGAAACAAGAAGTTGTCACTGTCTCCACAGATTACAAATACGGGCAACATTTCTCTCTCTGCCATGTGAATTCTGGTATGCACCAGAATGGTATGTTACTTCGCTTACAGTAAATAAAGAGGCGGCTTACTGCTGCAGTGTTTACCTATTGAAATATTACTATTTCAAGAATACATTAATATCTTTGAAATGTTGTCCTTTTTGTTACTTTCAAATTTGTCAGAACTCTTGTTTTCTGATGACGATTTTGGAAATATGCAAACGTTTTCTGAGAACATGAACATCTTTTACTCCCCTTGAGTTCTCGGGTCGCTGTGCTAGAGCCGGTCTGAGGCTCCGTCTTCCAAATGGTCACTTCCTCACGCGTGTAAACAGACGGGAGCACATTCAGTGGGGGAAACTGAAACTACCAGCAAGAGGGAGGGCATTCACCTAAGTGGAAAATCCAGGTTCAAGCCTCTCATGTAAAGCAGACAGAAGAACAAACTGACCTTTGTGCTCTCTTGGTTCACACACATCCATTGGCCGGTTGGGTATGCTAAGTTTTATTCAGTTTTAACCAGAAAAACCTCCTTGAAACCGAAGTTTTGTTGAAATTGGTACATTTCTGGGAAAAGGAAAAAACCTTCCCATTTCAGCTAACCAACATTTTCACTGAGAGATTCTGACACAGTTCTCATGGTAAATAGATATTTTTAAATTTTTATTATGATTCAGAAGTGCTATATTTATGTAGAGTACATTACGTTCTGTGTTTACTTAATCTCAGAAGATATAACAGTAATATATGGAACAGTTATGTACAGTGGGAAGACTTTACGTATATATTTGATATATTAACCTGCTATTGTTGTATGTTTATGGAACACCAATGAAAAAAATATAAAATATTATAACACTTGATCTTCCATGACAATATTTTGCTAATACATCATATTTTATGTATTCTGAAGAGACTTTTCCTTTCCGCTGTAAAAAATCACCACCTCCCAGTATTTTTTCAAGACTGTTGTACACTCATTTGACAATAGCAGATACTTCATTTTCCCCACAATTCTGGGACCAAAAAGGCAAGATATGTTCTGAGGTATACTTCACATCATACTAGGCCATATTTACATGTACACTGTGGAGAGATCTCAGCATCCTCAGCTTTTACCAGCCACGTTTGAATGCTGGCCTTGCTATTATTTTGCAGCACCTGACCAGCAGCCATGACTTTGGTCTCCGCTTTCAAGCTAAACCAAAAATGCAGAGAGCTGTCTCCAATGTTTCTGTTGGATAAGTATATAAGCTCATTTTCAACTTTTTTTAAGACACATTGGATTCTAATATACCACAGTTCTGGACTTGCTGTGCTCTTTGGGGCTAATAGCWGAGGTCAAAAGTAGAGAAAGTAAAGAGCTAGTCTAACATATTCTGGCAGGAGGTCCTTGCACGAGACAGCAGGGACTTTAAGTGAGAATTTGATGTTTTCCTCACACTCCTATCTTCTTTTCTTGTCAGCAGCTGAAGATCTGGCTAGCAGTCTCCAGAGCGGTTCACTTGGAGAAATTCACAGTGAGCCACCAATGAGCTAATAACGGCTGGGAAATAATATCCTGGCACCCACATTTTATCTCAGGATTGCAGCAGGTGGCAGTCACTGTTATGCCATAATTTTCTCTATTTGCTGGAGAGGGTTTTTCCAGCAATCTGGGCAGAATTCAACTTTAGCATCAGTAGTACTGAGTTGAAATTTATTTTTTTTCTCTGTTCACTGCATGCTGCTGCTACCAAGTGATTTCCTATAGACTCAACCATGCATCTTGCATTAATGTAAGTTCTAAACCTCTTCAGGCATCTTATTTTTCCACATTTTCCTCATCTCCAGCATCTGGTTGGCCTGCAAGTGAAAGCCTGGACAAAGAACTATACTGACCCCTTTAAACTGTTTTCTAAATTTAGGAKTTATTTTAACATAAAGGATAGCTGCAATTTTTTTCATAAGTTTGGATTTTCTGCCTTTTGTTTGTTTTTATGCTGCTTACAGCCTCACTTCGGGTACTTTAGTTGATTTTTGTCACCTTAGTTGAGAATGTTTAGAGCTGCCAAAACCCTGCAGAAAAGGCTTACGTAATCATGGCTGATTCTTTACAGTTTGGTGAAGAAAGCACAAAAAAGTTCTCACTTGTGAGATTTTGTTTTTCCGTCTCACCACTTCAGTGGACAAAATTTCTTGCTGTGACACACTTGGTCTTTAAGATGTTGGAAGAGATTAGATGAACTCATGGAGGTTAGGGCTACCAGAAGCTACTGCTGAGCATACGTAGGCATATCAGATGAAAGACCATATTGTACTTGCACTGTTTGCTATAACCTACTCGTACCCTTCATGGGTTATTTTCAGAGATAAGAGGAAGTGTGTCCCAGTATAGTACTTCTTACAAACTATATTTAATCTCCAGAAATTTCTTTTCTGATTTTGAAATTAACCAGCATACTTTCTGTCTGACTAATTAGGCCAACATTCTTTTAAAGGGCATCAGTTTGCTTCATTTTCAAATTTACTTATGGAGAATTACCTAATGCAACTACTCCAGTACATTTAGGTGCCTGTTCCCTATCATTTCTTTCAAGTTATTTTGATAAACGGACGTACTGCTGTTTGCTAACCACAGTGGTTTTAGAGAACATCTTTGAGACATAGACCAGGAGTTTTCACACATGCTACAATTAAAGTGAAAAACACTGTATGGAATTCATTCACCTTCTGAAGAATACAACCTACAGGGACTCTGGGCTACAAAAATGTGAATTTATATGGAAACAGAAGTCACTAGCCCACCTTGTACCTGCCCGACTCTGGTAAAACACATCCTTTCAACAAGAACAAAACTCCATGGATTTTGCATTTACTGACAACAGCCAGTGATAGTGATTTCCATGTATTTCTTTTTTTGTCCTCTAAATTTCAAGGCAATTTTCAAACTGTATTGCTGCTTTCTTCTAGGTACTGTAGGCCTAAGGGAAACTTTAATAATGTAATTGAAAAAGTAAATAAATAAATAGAAAGATGCAATGTACCCTCCACCATCACACACTCATGCCTTTTCTCCCCCTTCAAGTCAATCTTTCATAAGACTCACTAAATTCACTGGAGTCCATATTTTACTCAGATGTCTTTAAAGCATCTGTCTCTTCTCTCCTCTCCCAGAAAATCAGGTTTGTCACTAAAATGTTTGTCATAGGTCTGTATTTTTAAAATCGATCAGTTTGCCTCATTTATCATAGTAATATGACTAATAGTAATCATACTAATATTTTAATAATTAATAATAATTAATCAATTATATTATTTTACCATCCCTGCTGATCATCCGTTGTAACCTGCCTGACAAAGAACTGCTGTAATGAAATATGTGAACTTAGTGACTAAGAATGAGGCATTATGACATGGTGTAGTCACTAATTTGTCTCGATGAAATGGCATTGGAGGGTATCTTGTGTCTTTCCCATTTCATTTGAGATAACAATGAATGTTTTGTTAACACAGGACCTTAGGCTCCTTAAATGGCTGCTGGTCCATTACATTTGGAAACACTGCCTAAATAGGGTATGAAATCACATATTCATTTTTTTACAGAGACACTAATGAGGGCAAAAAATGAAAGCTGAACTTAACCCTACCCAACAGTTAAATTTAGCAGTGGAGTTTCCATCCTAAATACAGAAAATACCATCTTAAAGATAAACACTGAAATAAGTTGAAGATGCATATTATACATGAAGTATTTTATTATTAACCTTGCCTGACATCTAGTACACACTTCAGAAAAGCTCTTTTGGGCTCTACTTCATTGATTTTAATGGAGACCAAAGGCCTATTCTATAAAGTACATATAGAAGGCCATATACCACAATACAAGTAATTTGGCATACATCCATAAGTCTTGAAAGGAGAGGCACTTAGAAGTGTGAATGTGAATTGCTCTGCAATCTGCAGTGTGGTAATATAGCTGTCAACCATATTTCATGTTGTGCAGGACTATGGATAGAAAGCATCTCTAGAAAGACATGCTTTTTAACTAGCAGAGACTGAATGACTGACATCCAGATACCCTTTTTTCTATCGGGGTCTAAAAAGTCCTGTTAAGAAGTGCAATAGAGAAGACTACCTTTCATTGAACATGGGAAACTTACCTAAAATGTGGCTGGAAAAAAAAAAATCCTTCTACAGAGTGTGCATGTAATATTAAAGAGAGAGAGAGAGAATTCATGTACTTGCATACAGCCAGAAATGTGAAAGTTGGTGGTTTTGGTTTGGAGGGTCTGTGAATCCTTGTAAGGTTTCAATTCCTCCCGAGTTTCCACCCTTGAGTTTTACTTTGGGTTATGGAGTGAAAAAAAAAATACTCAAAACAATACCCATCAAGTTACCAAGATGCTCATTTCTTCAAGATGAAATCATTAAAAACCACGAAGTCTTGGCAGCATTTGTACCTGAAATTATCTGTTTTCTAATATTCTCTGGCTATTTAGCTTCACTGAAAAGTTTACAAATTTTGGCAAACCTCATCTGAGTTCTAGTTTTGTAGCAGGTCATGAAGACATGAAAGTGTCTACTTGCTTCTGCTTTCATTATGAAAGCTTCCCCACCATTTATACATGGCCATCGAAATCAGACAGTAGTGGCTGAATTCATGCATTAGAGTCATCTGGGATCTAAAAAAGATGAATTTGACTTCTGTAGCAGAATAACATGATTTATGTTAAACCCTTTATTTTCTTGCTGAATTGGGTATCTCACTTTCAACAACTCTTTGGTGTGCTATGTGTTCTGAGCAAGCCACCAGATTTCTCTACGGTGCAGTTTCTTCCTATTCCRTAATATCAGGATAACATCTACTCAGCTTTGTAAAGGTGCTTAGACAATTTAGGATGAATGACTAAAAAACAATTATTACTATTATGTTCTAACAACTGTATGAGCCATATATAGAAAAAAAGGTATAGCATTCACAGAGCAGGCATTTTAAAATGAAACAGCTTTTAAGCATTCAGATTCTGGGGTGAGGGGAGGGTTTGAGTTATATAGCCAGTAATACTGCATTCAATGCAATACTGCTGCTTAGATGGAATTAATCTTTTAAAAACCTGTTCACCTGTAGATTAAGACTTAGAATTTAATAATCAGTTCAAATTGGTCCAATTAGGGATGTAATCCAAATAACTTTTCTCAAGAAATGATTAAGAAAATATCCCTGCATCTTTGGTGTCCTGTAGCCTCTACACGTGCAGTACATGTTTCACTTTAGTAACTCCCTGCTTTTCAGAAGCCAACTGTAATTTAAAAATAAAAAGTTTAAAATTGTTAAGAAGGAAACCAAAGCGTTTGATAACAGATAAAACCAGGGTCAGTGTCTGATTCACTGGCGCTTTCCCAGGCACGAGACATGTTTTCCCCAGGGGTCATCAGGTCCAGGCAAGCTGCATTCTTTCTGCCAGGCACTTTGTAATGTGCAATGAACAGTGTCATTTATTTTCATTTCCTCATACTTAATTGCATGCTTCTTGCTTCCAATATTAAGCCAGAAGGCAGGTGGTAGAAGCAGTAAACTAAACTACTACTAGCTGTCGGAGTTACGGACCATGCTACTCTCCTCTTGAAACAACCCAATTGTTTACAATTCAGCAGAAACTGCTGAACTGGAAAAACACTTGCTTCCATTGCACATTCAATAGAGATTTTTCCTTTTATTCTGAAAAAGAGAAAACCAAAAAATGATACTTTATGCTTAGCAAACACAAGCTACTTAAATTTATCAACATTTTATCACAGTAATAGGAAGCAATATATGAAGTTATTGTTTTGGTAAATGTCCCAAAAATATTTTTAAGGTGTAGTGGGATGGCTGCTTTAGCCAAGTAACATGTCATTAATGCTACTTCTGGAATTAACGAATTCAGTACTAAGCTATTTAAAAATTTAATGATCATGTCTGAATATAGAAATAAGATGTTTATTGGGTATGCAAAATTTAAGCTTATCATATTTAGAATTCAATCATTTCATTCATTGCGGAAGTTAGCATTTATTTCATTTTCCCCTATTATAATAAACAAATTAAAGCTTTATCAAAGACCCCCTTAAAGAACTTACTTWACTTCATCTTCATGGTGCACCCAGGCTTTATTTCTGGTGTATTTTACTGACGGGTATGTCACTTCTACAGACAAATCAGGATTTATTGATATATTTATATTTAATGCAAAGTTTTCATGCCACTGTTGCGTTCATGGATAACACTTTATAATGTACAAGAATTTTTTCAATAGTAACACTGTTGTGCTAATATTTGTGTTATTGTTGAAATATCCTGCTGAAACAGATACTGGAAATCATACCATATTGCTGTTAAAAAATGACAAAGGGGAAAAAATAGAGTAACAGTAAATATATTCATGATCATTTAAAAAGTATCAATTTTCACTCCAGTGATTTCTAACTCTACCCAACTGTTTTTAGATAAAAGGGTGCTAGTTATTCCTGCTGAAATTATCTAACAGTGATAAGTAATAAATACAGGATTTCTACAAATATTATTTGCTTATTTGCATAATAATACAAGTGTTAGTAACATACCTAGCAAAAAATCACTATATCAGAACACGCTCTCCATTTTAGTTCATAAAAGCTTTCCATGTACATGTTCTAATACATTAATTAATAACTATAATAGTATACAATTGCCCGTGTATCATGAACATATCACTGTTCACTTTCTGTAATACCCTACTAAAAGATTACTGGTGCTGTTATTTCAGGATAAATAGCATATTTCAACTGCAAGAAAGACAAATACATGCAAGTTCAGGCTGAATCCTGCAAATTACTCTACAGGGAAGCCTTTACACCTTGGCACTACACCCTCTTGATGTCAGTGGAGCTCTGAGCAAAAGAAGGATCACTTTGCTTGCACAATAAAATGGAATTGTGGAGCTCCATATTAGGAGGAATGAGACATCCCATTTAGAAATAGTAGTAACATAAAAGCAGGCATACTTTATTAAACAAAAATCCAGTCCTAATTTCTTGTGTCTGAAGAAAGAATATAGATTAAGAAAAGAATATAAGCAGCAGGGCAAAAATTAAGTTACATTTGTAACCTTTCCCACTTCCAGCAATCAGGTGTTAAGGAATTTCTTAGCTGAATTTGAATCTCTGTTCTTGTAGGCAATGCTCACCTGCACTTCTGTCATTGATGAATTTGTTTATTTTCGTAAGTAATTTTTTCTTCATAAAATCCTATGGTGCATCCAGAGCATCCTAATTAAACTAAAGATCCAATTGCCCTATGAAGTGAGTGGGCAAAGGTTAAAATTTGGAAAGCTACTGAACTGTCTAAAGCATCAAATGTTGGTTTTCTTGTACAACTTAGCTTTTAATAGACTAAATTCTATTTGTTTTCAGTGAAACTCAGGTTTGCAGACCTAGTTTCCAAAGGTACTCAGGAACCTCATTAGATTTCAAAGTATTCATATAGTCCCATTAAAATCAGTGGAAATTAAATGTCTTTTGGAAATCCCAATAGATACTTTTTTCTCCACCCTTCAGCACTAAAATCTCTTAGGAAATTGGATTTTTAGGGCCACGGTTTTAATCTCATTAGAATACCTGGTTCCTAAGTGGCAATCTAATTTGTTCTGGCTACCCTTACAATCAGTGGGGAAGGACCAAGAAAACCGGAGGTGGTGTGGGCAATTTGGAGTTGCCCATCACTTTCCATATCCAACTGGAAGAATTTAGAGTAACTAACTGACTCCTTTTTTGCCCCTCACCTAGGTAGCTGAAATTAGGTGAGATGCATCAGACCTTATAGACTAAAAATAGGTTCTTTTGGATGTATTTTCAAAAAATGGAAAGCCTTTTCCCCATCACTCTGCCCAATGTTTTTTGCTCCAACTCCCAACCTTCCTCTTGTGATCTGTTTTTTTAAGACAGATTAGAGGCAATTCCAGAAAAATGGAGAATCCCAAATGAATATAAGGAAAGCTTTTAAAATCTGAAGAAGAAAGGGTTTAAGACGTGCCTCTGCCCTCAGGATTCCCTATTGCCAAGTTCTTGGTAACAGTACTTTTGAATCATTTTGAGTTACCGAAGTCCACCCACATACTGAAAAATGAGCATAAGGAGCAATTTCAGTCCTTGCCCACTCCAGTAATGTACTATATAATCACTTTTTGTATTAATATAACAAAATTTCTTTTTTTGGGGGGTGAGCCCACCACTTAATAGAATTTCTGGCATCCAACTTAGATAGCAAAATTTCTTAACAAGTCCTGGGGAGAGCTAGGAATGGCACATGGAAAGTCAGTGCACTTAGGAGAAATTGGAAATATCAAAGGGAAGGGACTATTCAAAGTCCTTTAATCTATACAATTACACCATGTTAGCATGCATAGGGAGAGATACCTCCTTCCACCCAAGAGTCACAACATACAGTCTTCTTCTAAGCAATTTTTTCATGAACCAAAGGGGAATGAGTCTTTCCTTACACACTTTTTCCTCCCAAAGATAGCTAGGTGCAGAAGTATTTTCCAGCTCCTGCCCTGCCAAAAATTCCCTTTAGGAGAGACAGAGAAGCAAGATGGTAGTAAGGTGGATTACAACCTGCAGCAGGAAAGACCCAGGATTCATCACTTGATTAAAAAAACAATAAATTTTTAAAAATTAAATACCTAATTGAGCCCAAAAGACAACTAAGCCTCCCTTTCTGTAGGGCAAGCCTGTAGTTACTAAGCCCTTCGCAGTCCCTTATCCCTGGACACTCAGGAAACCATTAGTTGGGAAACTTCTTGAAGTGGGAGTGCTGGAGGGCAAAATTTACACACATAAACTTGATAGACCAGTAACGGCTACCAGGCTAGGTTATATAGGTTAGTTAAGGAAAAGAATATTTCCTTTGTGAATTCCAGTAGTGCTTGGATATGACGTAAGAGACCATGCTGCTCTGCATGGTTAATGCRTGGTTAAGATTGCATTTCTCCTGGCAATGTCCAAAAAAGACATGTGTCTCTACTGCAGACATTGATAACTCAGGATGCAAGTGCTCCTGGCCTTATCCTCTAGCTGATTTGGGGTATTTTGAAACTAGGCAAGATAGGTACTTACAGTACTAAGCATAAAAGTCTGACTGTAGAGTCCAGCCTGACATGCTTTTGGAAATTAAAGACCTTTCCCATCGGACTCCACTATTCGTATTTTTAAAGTCAATCAAAAGTGTTGATTTTTGCAGACTCAAGACCAAAGTCCTCACTGGAAAAATCATACCCTTTAGAAAAATGATGATCCCCCAAAGATATCTTTATTGGACTTCAGCCAAGAAGACTGCTGAACATGAGTACATTACAGCATTAGCAAAGACAGACTGGCCTGCCTGCAACACAGATTGCTATGGGCTAACAAAACAATACCCTCCTAACTGCAAAATCCACCTCCCTATTCCTTGGTGGACTCACTCCACGGTTTTTTGACTTCCATTGTGATACTGCATTATGGAAGCATCCAGAAGTGCTTGAGGGCTGGCTAGAACTATAAGTATCTCAAACTTAAAAAGAGACATCTAATATTAATATACTGAAATGCCTTTTATGTTGCCATTTGAAGCACATTCGGTGCGTAATCTTGCAGATCGCTCATTCCCAGGTCATGTCTATATACCTATAAATTCCCAAACTGCAGTGTTTGTTTTTCATCTATCCAGATGAATACCCCAAAAAATATCACTTACCCTTTGACATGATAAATGACTCTGTGGGGATTTTATTGCTGAGATGCAATACTCTGGAGAGTCATGCAATCGTGCAATCCAATTAGTGTTTTAGATGGTGCAACATCATTCAGGAAACGAATGGGTAGAGATATTTTACAAATAATATTGTCAGGATTGTCTTTTCCCTACCTCTTCCCTAAATTGTCTCCACAGACGTGGATGTGCACACATACACTGATATAGACTATGCAAATGACTGTCCTGGATAAGATCATTTCTGCTTAGAGAGACCATTGTTTTTGTTGAATTTCATTTATAAAGGCTTTTTGAATTGTAGACAAAATCGGTACATAGAGTACATGTTGAAAATGAAGAGAAAAATATTTGTAAGCTGTGTCAGTCCCTATACTCCATTTCAATTTCATTTTTACAAAGGCATTTGAAAGCAGTGGAGAATCTAGTTTGAACTTTTATTTTTATTTCAGTTTTTTCATGTCCACATTATAAAAGGCAGATCCCAATTCTTTGGGTACTGCAATTTAATTTACCTCCAAAGATGTATTTTTTTTTTCTACTTTTTGCTATATAGTTGCTCACAGCTGAAATTGCTCAGTCATAATGAAAACACACTTACTGCATTCCAAATGCCTGCATAAGTATGCATTTGGGGGATAGTTTCCTTTTATTTAAAGTTATCTGCAAGGAAAAATATTGGCAAAATATACCATTCTTGAGAGTTTTCAGTAAAAGTTAAGCAGAGAAAAAGAAAAATTCCAGGTGCCTATTCTATTGAGCCCTGATTTGAGTAACTCTAGTGTAATTCTGATGTCTAATTTTGCTATCATTTCTGCTCAGCGTTTTCCCCACACCTCCTATGGAAGCTTACAAGAGTACCAGGCAGTTTCGTAAGAGGGGTGGATATGTTAAGTTATCCTTAAATTTCTTAGCCCTGCCACCAGTAAATGGGCTACAAATTAGATAAAGTAACTAGTCTTGCCATACTGTGATGCAGAACTCCACTTTTCAAGCCATTCACCCATTAGAAAAGACTATGACTTCCTTGAGCTGCATTATCAGAGCCATATGTTTTATAAACTGCAAAATGGCATGTTTATTCTGTTTGGGGTACTTCATTCTTGAACTTGCTCATTCATTCATGCCCAACAGAAAAAATAGGTTATTGCCTCCTCAGTCAGGAGTACCAATTCAAAAATAATTACACTCTAGCAAAGGCACAAAATTCTTAGACCTTGATGCACCTTCCAAAAAGTTAGCATGAAGTTGTCAATTTTCTTTTTTCTTTATCCCCCCTAAAACCTTTTTCCAGTATTGCAAGCTCATTTACTAGCAAAATATGGCTGAATAGAAGCAAGCACTTATTTTTTATCAATACCTTTGCAGCTAAATTATACCAAGGGAAATTGTACTTATTAAAACATACATATTGAACAAAATTYGGGTGAAGTATTTTTCTGTGATCTTTAGAGTTATATAACTACAAAAGATAATGTCAGTAAATGAAATATACTCTTGGCTAATTAATTCACCCAATTAAAACAAGGCACATAATTCTCTTTTCATTCCCATTTAGGCCCCTATTCAAAAAAGCACTTAAGAATATCCTGCTCTTTAATGTGCCTACCGTACTCCTTTAGGCATACGCCCAACAAAATGTTTAAGGATGCACTTAGGCATGTGTTTAAGTGGTCTGCTGAAACCAGATGTTAGTCTAGAGGAGCATGCAAGGGAAAGCATTCATCACCCTTGGGTTGAAGAATCTATTAAAAAATGCTCCTGACTCAAAAAGAAGCACAGTAAAACAGGCTAAATGTTCATCCCAACTGAAAGGAAATGCAGAAAATGCTCTCAGAGGCTCATGAAGCCTGCTCTTTCTATCACCAAGTCCAAAGCAGTAAGACAAAAGTAAAGCTTATTCATTGGAGTAAATACAGGAATTCACAGCACTTGCTGCACAATCCTCTTCAGACCTTCTTGAAATCAATGGTTAAAATTTGCTTTATAAGCTAAGAGGACAGGAAAGGCTGTCATTACACTAGCTGGTGTCACATCTAACCTCTACATAATTAAAGCATTTTTCATATTCACTTTGTTACGTAGAAGACACTGTCTGATTAGTAAACTCATGATGTAGCTTAGACTATTTGTTCATAGTTTGGTTTTTTTCACTACCACAACACCATAGCAACCTAAACACCAAATATTTATTTTCTTTCTCAAACACTGCAAGTTATTTTATGAAAATTTTTATGCAAATTGGGCAATGCGTTGACTCATTCTGTTTGTCTCTCTTGTATTTATCTCTAAGGCATCTATCACCATGGCGCCTAAATGCTGTGGTATCTCAGTGTTTGCCAGCTCTGTATATCATAAGAGTGGTATCATCATTTTTGTCCACTTTTACATAGCCTTTCTGTATAAACTGTAAGGAAGTATTAGCTAGGACAGAACAGTCATGGATTAAATGCAAGGAGATGTTTTATATACTAATATACATGAATCAGGAGTAAAATTAGAAGTCCTTACTGTTTCCTTCAGTCTTCATTTACTCTGAAAATATAGCCTCTAGTAGTAGAAGATGATCTGTTGATGAAGGCTTCTCTGATTTCAAAAACCCTGGACTCTACTTAAAATCACTTGCATTCTACCTCCTAACCAGCTCGGATAACCACACCTGCCCACACAACACCATACTGTCCTAATGATTTTTTGTAGTACTTGATTCAATTTACTTCCCTCCTTAGAACGCATTCGGATTGCACCTTCCCCTAAAACATACTCATGACACCATTTTAGATCCAGACCAATGTCTTCCCACAAACGAGCTGTGCTGTTGTGAGACCCGGGTTGTGTAAGCAAGCCTGCAGAACTTCCAAGCTGCTGCAAACTAGACGAGGGACGAGTAACAGTGACAGTTGTAAAAATACACCTGCTGCTGACGGTAAAAGTTAAGACCTTTTTTTTCCCTCCTCCTTCTTTAATAACAGTCAAATGGAAAGCACAGGAAACTGTAAGTAAACTTTATATTTGAAAATACTAACTTGGGTCAAAACGTTGTGACGGTGTATTTGGCTCACCTTTAAATAGAACGATTTTTCTCCCCAAATATTAAATGGAAAAAGTATAACGAGAAAGAAGTGAAATGGAAAATTGCTAAAGCTGAAGAACATCGCACACAAAAAGGCAGTATTTTTTCTAACAGCTCTGAGATGATATGAGAAAGACAGAAAGGGTGTGGAGGAGGGGGAGAGGGAGGGAGAGGCAAGACAAGGGAACATGAAGCAGACTGAAAACAGAATGTGAAATAATTGATATTGTTATGGAAAGACTAAAAAAAATTAAAGGGGGGGGGGGGGCGGAATCTACAGAGGCGCTTTCAATACCGTAAATATCATCCTRTAGAGCAGATTTTCCATAAAACTCTTAAATGTAATTGGACTGGTCATCATTTAGCCGGATTTTTGGTAGTTTACCTTGCCACGGGCCAGACTGCTTCTACGTTTTTTCCTTATAGCATGTTTTACTCTGTGGGGTTTATCTTACTCCCTGCAATGCTACATCATAGTTAAAATATAATTCTTAGCCGATGTTTCCATTTAAAACCTGCTTTTTAAATCATTGATAAGATAGGATTATTATTGGAAGGTAAGCCCCTCCAAACATAGAAAAATGGGAAAATGTCTCACTTTGCAGCCGTTACTAAGGATGGCAACAAAGTTTGACAGCTGACATTTGGGGAAGTGAAAGAGCTTAAAATATTACATGAATAAAGCATATTTTGTCCTTCTTAATGGAACATATATAGTAAAATACTCTTCTTTAAATTTAATATTCAGACTCTTCATTGATCAACATAAAGTTGGTCAATGAAATACAATGCATTTTTTGCACATCCAAAGCCATAAAAAAGTGATGATTTCTATATATACAGCACCTTACATCTTCAAAGAGTCTGTAAATAGCGACACCTTCATTCTCGTCCTATTTAACCAATGCAAAACCCAAGACTCCTGACATCAGAAATATGTAGAACAAGAGAATTTAGATTTTTCAAAGTTCAACTGATATTAGAGAGATCTAAAATTTCCACTTACTATATGGGAAACTTTGCCTAGATAAAAACTAGGTCCCTGTGAATTTCCACTCTGTGGAGGTGGGCACAGGCATGAAACTTCTTTCTTTGCAGAAAATAAATGAACATCACCATTTCTTTTCAGGATTACAAAATTCTTTGTTAACTAAAGTGTTCACAATCTCTGCCTCCCAAGATATCAAATAATAACATTGATCAGCTATAAAGGAACTAGCCAAATCTGTCCAGCTCATAACTGACCTTTTTTCTATATTTTAAAGGACTCAACAAGGAATTGGTGGTTGTGTTCCCATATAGCCCATTGTTATGGCATAGTTTAAAATCCTTCCATGTCATATAGGTTCATATGACTGTATATGTTATATTTCAACACATTTTTGAAATTACTTAATTTGATGTACCTTCTTGCAGCTGACCTACTGAAGTTCAGGATTGCTAGCATGGCCAGTTGTTATGAGAGTTCAACCGTTTTGTACAAATGACTGATAACACAGTGACTGGTGTTAAATTCCTGGACAGATTAAATGAAGCTCATCCCTCCCAGATCTGAAACCTCTTCAAGCTGCTTTTTTAAAGCCACATAACAAGTCTTTACTCCTTATATTACAGTTCCACTTTTTGTTCCCTGTCTTAAAGGAATTTTTGTCCTTCTAGTTCTCATGGGAAATTGTGTTAAAATTCAAGAACCTGACCTTAGGTTGCATTGAATATTCCCATTGACTTCAGGCCATAAAAAAGGAAAACTGTGGAGAAGAGTTATATTCTGTCAGAAAGAATATGGCTCCAAACGCTGGAATCATCCTGACAGCTCTATTTCAGAAGTTAGCCAAGGAGAAAAAAGGGGCCAGGCATCTTGAAAATTACATACACATACCTCACACACATGTATACACATACAAAACATGAAGGAGAATAGAGGAGAGAACGTGGAAAGAAACCCTGCCAATTTATCAAGTGGCAGATGAATTATCCCCAAGAGCTTCATAGAAGCAGCAGCCACCCCATTTTAAGGTGAAATTTTATTTCAATCTCAGCTGCAGCATAATCTAGGATCCATCTGTTTCCCCCATTCCCCCTCCCTTCCCCTCACAGTCCCCCTGCTCCCTTCCCAACTCACAAGCCGATATAACTCAGAAGAATCACTTCATCTCCAGTACCACAGGTTTCACAGGCCCTACTGGGTAGGTAGGAATTGCAGGAAGAGCAATGGGATCGATTAAAAAAAAAAAAAAAGGGAAGTAACAAATTTGTTTCTATGAGTTTTCATCCCAATCAAAGCTTAGAAACTGTGAGTACCTTTTTGATAATTTTTGGTGTGTTTAAAAGTATTTTCAACATTTTCCCCACCAATAATGTTTTAGGGAAAACCAGGGACCAGTGACTGCATCTATGTGAGCTGTCTAGCTCTTACCATTGTTTCCACTCAATATCCACTCCTATTTATTTTTCCTGTATGATGGCCCTGCTTCAAGTCCTCAGGATATTACACTACACAGAAAGTAAGTCTTTAAAAAAAAAAAAAAAGAAAAAAGCATTGGAATTTTCCGATGTTTGGTCTTCCTTAACACCAGAAGCACGTTTCACCTCTGAGTTTAGCAAGAGGACTCCTAGGTGCAGTTTCATTATTGGCTTAAGCTAATCTAAGTATGGAGTGTGCCAAGAGGCAGGCCCACTCTCTCCACCCTCCCCTCCCTCCTTGCCTCAGACCTAGGTAAATACTCTTCTCTTGTTTCATCACCAGTTCTCATGCTGCCACAGAGTCAGCTGGATCAAAAAACCCAAAACGATCCACCTGAGATCTGAGCCACACACTAATTTTCAGAAGGCTCCTGACACAGCTGACCGTGCAGCCATGAGCATCCTCATCCTCCCCAGGGAGGCAGTGGAAGGATGCAGCTGGAGGAGAGAGGAAAGGAGAGCAGTACCACCATTTTCAGCAGCAGCACAGATTTAAATTTGCTGAAGCTGACTGCAAAACCACACCTTTGTTATGCTAGGAACAAAAACTCCCAAATGAATCAAACTGTACAAAAGAAAAAAGCAGACCTGGACACTTGATTTTGAGTGTTCAAGGAAGACAAACAAATACAGAGATTCTCCTGAATCAGAAACACCAGATGGCACAGAGGCATATTTGAGTATGTTTCCAAAGCAGAACTAGCACTAATACCCTACACATGGATGCTGTGCCCACACTAACTCCTGACTTACAAGCACTGCTAATAATTATGAGAGTATATCCCTTAATTTGTGTGTGATAACATGTGCACCTCTACAAATTTCTTCCCATTAGGTTAAGGGAGAATTTGTCTGGCCTTTTTGGGTGTAAGGGAGAATTTGTCTGGCCTTTTTGGGTGTGAATGGAGAGCATTTTGGGAAGCTGGTGGAAGATATACAGTATTACACATGCACTATAGCCCAACTTTCAGCAATAGTGATCCCATGAGATTGATTGCATTAACACTGCCAGTTTATACCTTTTGATGGCCAGTCAGCTCAAGTTTACCATGCTCAAATGTTTGTGTCGGAGTGTTAGGGAAGTGCTTCTATTAAAATTCGAATAACCTTTGCAGCACAGTCAAAGCTAAGAGATGCCTTTATACCACCTAAGACAGGCAAAAGGCTGGGGAAGCAGGGCAAACACATGCCTACAGGCCCAGCCTGATTTTGTTGCTTTAAATTGTGCCAGTGGGCTAGTTTGCTTCTGGGGCGGGAGGAAAACAATTAACTGCCCTTGTGCAATCCCACTCCCCAAGAACACCTTAGAATGTGAAATGCAGAAATATTTCCATTTTTAATAGTTGACAACAGCAACATTAAGGATTCGATTTATATTTCTGCTGTGATACTTCAGAAGATCTTATCCTGGAACACTTGTGTCTGCTGACTAATTACGTAAATATTGTTCATTTTGTGCCCTTATTACCCTAAGAGTGTGTTCACAAAGTTAGTCCTTTATCTGTGATGCACATCTCAAAGAGAAAAACAAAAAGGCACAGAAGCCTGAGGATTTGATTAGTTTCTTCCAAGATATTTAATTGCTATTACAGCCAGAAATATGTAATACACTAGAATATAATTTTCTTTTTTGAGGGAAAAACTTGGGTTAAACACTAGCGCAAATTCCATGTAATAGCAAGCAGTCTCAGGAGTTTTAAAAAGCAGAAGATGGCAAGCTAGACTTTCACTGGTTATTTGTAGTTCCTTTTATAAATTTTGGGCACAGAATCAAACTTTAACATTCTACATAGAAAGACAGAATCTTTCTGCAAGATCTTTTACAAATCAGCAAGACTGGAAATAATTTGATAGAAGACTTACCGTGTATGCTCTTTCAGCCATTTCACTAGAAACTCATTTTGGCTTTCTCTGAGGTAGAGATAAACCACAGCTAAGAGACAGTTATTAAATCTTCTTTATACATTCTGTATGAAATATATTAAACTACAAAAATACTATATTCAAATAAGGTTAAGGGTCTGACTTAAACCCACAAAGACATGGAAATTCAGAAATATTGTGTCTTCCTACCCTTTACTCTCCTCAGTGTGGCTAGGCATTGTAGCACAAATGACTTGTGCTCAGATTCCTTAAACCTCTTCTTTATGGTACATTTCTCCTTAAAGGTATTTTCTACTTTAAGGTTCTTTCAGTTTGCATCCTCTCTGCGGGCCCAGGTTAAATTCTGCCCTGGACAGTTTGGGTTTTTTATAATTTCATTTTTTTAATGCTTATAGAAACATAAAAGTGAGAAAAATAAACCAAAAGTACATAATTGTTAGTCTCTGCAACTGACTATTTTTATTTTTTAACACATAACCGACAAATCCCATGTTAATGAGAGACAGGCAGGCAGATGTAGGACATGCATGACTCTCAGCAAGTGTAAACACATGTTTCAGCTCTCTCCCCCCCCGTACAGTTCTACTTATACGTACATAAATACTTGTTTACTTATACGTACGTAAATACTCGTTACATATTTCTCCAGTGAACTAAAAAGGAACCTTGGAGTTGACACTGAACTAAGATTCTGTCCCACAAAATGGCATGGGACCTTCTTCCATGATGGACTTTTTCCCCTTTTCCTGAATACAACAGCAACCAGTGGAGGTGACACTTTATCCAAAAGAGAGTAAGACACTTGCAGACCATTCTTCTGGGGGGGGCTCTCAGCTTTGAAACCACCTCCTACCCTGTTGTGCAGTAGTTTGGGCCTGCTGACCTCTTGGGCAAATTGCAAACTGTGTCTTCTCGAGATAACTTCAAAGCAGGGAAATTCCACTGCGGGGAGGGGGAAGGGTATCTTAGGAGGATGGGTATTTTTTTCTACATTCTACAACTGTGAACAAGTCTGAGTTTCTCCTTATTCTCTTCTATTTCTAGTTATTCTTTGTTTTACTTAATTATTGCCAGTGCATTACGCAGCCAGGCAACTGTCTCCATGCAGCTTTTATAAATATATATGCATTCAACAAATAGAAACTTGATCATTTCAAATGCGGCTTGGGGCTTCCCCTCCAGATGCTTCATAGCATCTGATTAACATGCATGTTCAACTCTGCTGTACATACACATGCTACGGAAGYGTCTGTTTTTAAAGATGAACAATCAATACTGACTATCATTCCCTTCGACTGGTACTCCTGTAAATTGCTAAAAAAACAGAACAAGGGCCATTCCAATAAGAAAACAGTGTTGATTACACTCTGGTAGTCAGAGTAAAGGCAGATGATTTGGAGGACATCCACAAACCTTAATCTTTGCAGTTTGACTGCGATAAAAAGTAAAACATACAAAATCCTCAAACAAACAATTCTCAACAAAATAGTGTAAGACTTTAAAATAACAACAATGATGTACTTTATCTTAAGATATCATAGAACAAGACACAGGATTTCAGGGGTTAATAGAAATGAAGATATTCCTTAAATAGATAATATTAAACTTGTCCCTATAATAGACAATCTCTGTTAAAGAGTAAGAGAAGCAGAAAGTAGTAGCCTTGATCCAGAAAAGGTATTTCTGCCTTATACAGCATAAAAGACAGACATTCAGGAATAGCTCATCCATGAGAAATGGTGATCTCCTATTGCTGCCAAGGTCAGTCAGACCTGTTGTGATATGTTCTGTAAATGCTGACTCTATCTCTTATAGTTTTCCAAGGACTTCTTTAACACCTAAAGATTTTTTATTTTTATTGTGCAACAAAGCTATGACACGAAACTGTCAAACTAGAAAGCCCAGAAAAGGATGACAGAGAGTTTTTATTAGATTTGAGGGTGACAGCTCCATTGAGAAAAGAACCATGTAGTTAGAAGAAAGGTGGTCTAAGTTCCTGGAGATCCAGCAAGAAAATGCTGAAATCTCAGCAAAGAAGGAAATTTTGTTCTCAAGTCAGCACTCCGACAATTTATCACACCCCTTAAAAACTGATGGCGGATGACATGTGGATGATGTATCTGTATCAGCCTATCAGGAGTGAATGGGACTGGATTTATTTGCTACAACAGGAAGCTCTAGTGGAAATTCCCAACATAGTTTTACTATGCCTCAGTCCTGACCTTCTGCACTTCAAATGCCAACTGTGCCCCCTTGTGTGGTACTTTTCTGATGGTAACCATAAGCCCCTAGGGAAGTAGATTAAACTCAAGCAAGCCATTTTGCGTTTTACTTTCTCTAGTTAAAAAATAAAATGAAAAAAAAAAAAAAGATAAGCTAGCCCTAAAAATAATTTTTTACTCTGTGAACCCTCTGCTATATTTATATGTACTCAGAGAGAATAGAGTTTGGATCTCTCTCTCTATTAGCATCTATAATTCTGGGCTTGAAGTACTAATTAAAAGCACATAAAAGAAGGTACATAGACTACTTTTTTACATAATGGGGGGGGGAGTCTTCTGTTGAAAGACCCACCTTGCTTGGAGCTTTAAGAAACATCCAAGGTATTGCTTCACAGAGACCCTGTGAATATAATGGACAATGAAAACTGTTCTCTAGCAAAAGACATCTGAGCCAGATGAGACAGCAGAGCATAGAATAAAAGAGGTTTTAAGTAAGCCTGTAAAGATCTCCTCATGCCAGGAGAGCTCCTGCAGGGGCAATTCAGCTCTATTTGGGAGTTTTATCAAAAAGGAGAATGATGACATCATTGTTCTGAACTGAAAACTGATTAATCATCTGCTTGGCATCTGTCTTGGCAGATGAGAATTCCCTTTTCAATGCTATGGAAAAAACTGGTGATACAGACTAGTCTTCATGTTGTCACCTGTCTCCGCTTGTGACCAGTCCTCTGTTCTGTCTTTCCTTTTTCCTGACTATTCAGCTGACACATTCAGCTGATGATATGTACATTTGTAAAATATCTGCAAATACAGATGGGTATTTTTAATGGTATCAAACATTTGTACAGATTTGATCTCAAGACATCTGTATATGATGCAGTCCCCAGATAACATTTATATAACTTTTATGGATCCTCACTTTTTGGAGGAAAAACCAAAATGCCTTTAGACAGGCTTTTTAAATGGCAAAATAAATTGTTGAAAACACAATTTTCCTTCAAAAAAACTAAGTTTCTGAAACCCCAGTACAGTCCTCCAGCACACTTCAGGAAAAAATAGCACGAAACCAAAAATTCCTGATTCCTTATACTTCTAGATGTTTCATGATTGATTTAACAAGATAAGTGGAAGAGTGGAAAATTGGCAACCTTAACACTTGGGTATATCTTGCAACTGAGAACTAGCATACACCATACTGTGCTGTATTTTTGAGCCTTCCTGCATACCATGTGGACAGTGTATCTCATATAAAATCACTTGATAAGACAGGAAATACAGGAAGAGGAAAAAAGGAACTTTAGGTTTCCCTTTGTTTCTCTGACCACGAGAAACAATTTGATTCTAAAGCCCAGTGAAATGCTTTCTTTCAAGATTGGCCTACCTTTTGTACATCTGCAAGGCCACATTAAATTTGGTAACTTGAATTGAACCAGCTGGCAGTGTCTTTGAAACATATGGGAACGGATCGAAGCTGCAAATATGCAAGGTGAATTTTACATTTTTATATTTCTCTCATGGTTATTTAAGATCTTGATTCTGTGAGATGTTGTGTGCTTAATTCCTACTGTAGGCAATGGCAGATGAGCGTGTAAAAACCTTTTGAGAGATGCAAAACGCAGTTCAGGTTCAGCCCATGTGTCTATTCCTCCTCTATCTGTTAAACTGGCTGCGTATCATTTGTTTGGAATGAGAAGATATGTCAATACTCAGGTTTTCTCTTTGCCTTGTAGCAAAGGGAAGTCGGGGGCTTTCCTTAACTATTCAGAAGTGATCTTTACTTCCTTACAGAGATGAGAACAATTTATTTCCATGCAAGTGTGATAATTTGAGGCCGGTCATTTTCACCACAAACGAATTAAACAAGACAGGAGCAGTGGCTAAAATAATAAAATAGCTGCCTCTTTCATTACATGTTTGACAACACTTGATTTGACACACTATTAGGCAGCATTACAAACTGTTTAAATACTCTGAAACTTATATCACCACTATTAAGCTTTGATACCATACTGCAAATGTTTCTGTTTAAATACACTGATTTATGCTCACTTATGAGTACACACCCAGAATGTCAACAATACTTAAAATTAATCAATTTCTTAAAGGATTTGAGTTCATTCTGACGAAAAGACCAGATTAATTTCTTTGTTTTAAATATTCTGTAATCTTAATATCATTATCTTTTGCATCTTCCCAGATCCAAGTCTCATACCCAGTTTAAGGACATGGAACAGGACATCCACACAATAGGGATAGACCCTTCATCCTATTATTTAATTAACTACTCTCTAGAAATTGATGAGCATTGAGCTTTGTTCTGAAAGGTAAATAGTCCTGTGCATCTGTAAGTAAAGCAAAAATTTCAACAGGAGGGATTTTCTCAGCAAAATCTCATGGCTCCCATTTTAGCTTATCTGGCCCTCCTGGCTCTCAAAGTACAGCCCACAAAACAAGAAGCAAAATGATTTTCCAATCCAGCTGTTCTTAAATATGTAGGAGAAAACTTTTCTTTAAAGAAGAGCCAACCTCATGAAAAGGGTCTTGTGGTGCCTATGTATAACAAATAATAAGCCATCATCACAGTCTCACATTTCCTTCTTCCTAGGAAAATCAAGAAATCTTCTCTTCATAATAGATGACCAGACATCTTTGTCTGGAGATGCCAAATAAAACTGGGTATAGACGTGTGAGATTAAAACAAAAAGATGTTGGGCTAGATTCTTTTTTAAACTAATACTTTTATTTCTCTTTGGCTGAGAACATGATTTATGCCTACTGACGGCCCCACAATATACTAGATGGAGCAGCTGGGTGAGACATTAGGGCAGACAAGAAAATGACCTGTCATCTTGGACATACTTACTTGTTTCTTCTAATTCTGATGGTCTGACCATTGCAGAGCCTCCATGAGAACATGCGAATGGCTGGACTGGTTCAGACCGAGGGTCTGCCCTGCCAATACTCTGCCTCCAACGATGGCTCTAGGCGTGACAGCCTGAACTGAGGGCAAGCGTGTATGATACTTCCCTGCATCCCCTACTCCCGGGTCTCTACCTCCAGCTATTTTCAGCTCAAAGGAGTTGCTGATCCATTTATGGTTTGTCTATCTAATGACCTCCTTAGGTCTCCAGTCTGCTAYGTAAACTTCTTGCATCCACAATGCTGTTTGGCAAGGAATGCCATATGAGTTCTCCATTGCATGGAGAATATTCGTACTACGTAGTCCCACTCCAGCAGACAGCATTTAGAAGAATAACAACTTTTTTAGTATCAGCAGATACAGATCATGTTTCTCAAGGCATTTGTTCCTATTTATATGAGAAAAGCAATGACACTCTTCTCATACGCTGGTATAGGAACCTCTTTCGAGACTATTTTGGAGACATTCACTTGAATGTTGAATGGCTTTAAAAACTCAATGCTGTTCTGAACAAATGTTCCTTCCTTTTAAGCTTCTAAAAACTGATTCATGCTTTTTAATCTGTTGCAACTTGTTTCTAGAAAATGCACTTACATGAGCTAAAGTGGCCAAGTTTGATACACCATTGAATTATCCTGGAAAGGGCCTTGCTTTCTCAGTCCATAGAGGCAAAACCTACAATAGTATTAATGTTTTCAGTTCCAGTCTCCACAAATGCATTATCCTGAAAATCCCAGAGAAAATGTCCCCTACAAAACAAAAGAACACTTAATGGATTAATATATATAGCTTTTTAATTTTTACAAACTGTACAGATAACTGCCACAAATCTCAGGTGTTTTTACCATCTCAATGATTAAATCATCTCTGTAAGTAACAGCAAAAATTTTATAACCTCTCAGGGCCTGCATCATTAAGTACTGAAAATAACTTGAAGTGCTGTGCAAAGCAAATGGTATAGTTGTAAACTCCTACAGACTCCTAGGAACTTGAAGCCTTTCTTAAGGCAATAGTCGTTAATATTTCATATAAATAAAAAGCCAAATCTCTACTTTTTATCATCGGATGTTCTAGTCATTCTGGTATCGACATCTCCGACTCTGCATTAGCATTGCTGTACCTGCATACACCGGTCGCCTAGATCAACTCTTCTAGAATCAGTATATCTCTACCACCTTTCTCCACAGCAAGCTGAAAACTAACCCATGGTCCATGAATAACAAGTTTCTCAACAGCAGCTTTTCAATACAGAGCTTGCAATCTGTCTCCCATTCACTTTGTCAAATTATGGTCCACATATCAGCCATTTGCAGCAGTGATATATCTGTCAAGCGTCAAGTACATTTCTTGCAAAGAAAAGTCTTTTTTAGAATTTTTTAACTTTCAAAATGTCTAATCCCAAACATGCAAAATAATGAGTCAGACGCCAAAAAATCATGAGGTTTTTTTTTAAAAATATGTTAATGCCTTTTCCTTTGCTTTCTGGAGCTTTTTCTGGGTCATGTTTTCAGGCTTTTCTCCAAGGCCATAAGGGTTTCAAACATTATTAAAAAAAAAGCAACTGAGATCCTTTCGTAATTGCATGTTTAAGGAAAACATTTATTGCCATCAGACTTAAATTGTGTTGAATTGACAACCAAGAATCTTCAGATATTTTTGATCAAATAATCCTGAAAAAGGAATATGGCTTCAAACCTGTTTTCTCTAGAGTTTTGTTTACATTACTTAGTATTTTTTCCAGATAATTAAGCTTTACTGAAAGCAGGTTGTTAGACATGGAGGAAAGCCATGACTGAACACTGTCTTGAAAGACTCTCTACAATATCAAAATATCTGAGGTACAGATTATAGATCCTCACACAAACAGTGATTTCTTCACCTGAAATTTGTGATTTGCTCCCCCTTAATACTGAGTCCCCTTGAAATCTTTACTCTGGATTTTTTTTTCAGTGACGAGAAGACAGTTTGTGTGGCAATGCGCATTACAAATCTTCTTAAAAGTTCTTCAGATTCCAACTGTTTTGTGATGGAAATGTTCACCAGTATTTGATAAATGTAACCATTCCTGTTAATTGTCATCATCTCAGCTTATTTGTGTGGCACTCACTAATTTGTTTTTATTTAAAGAGGGAAAGGCATTCCTTTCTTTTCATAATACAATTCTTCTGTAGGGCATTATCTAAGCTCAGTATAGTGCCCTTCCCGTATCCTTTCTCTTCCATCCTTTCTGTCCTGATTAAAACTACCAGAGACTCAGCAGGAAACCCAGTGGGATTGCTCACGGTGTCTTGAAGTCACCCTTTCTTTCATTGTTTTTGCCTGTGAAACCTTGTTTTGCTCGTCAATCCCTCTCCCGCGTCCCACTGGATTTCCAACTTTCCTTTGTCAGCACCCTTGTTTGCAGCTAATTGTGCTCCTCTTCATTTTCCCTACCCCATTCTCTTCCCGTTCCTTCCTCCCCTCTCAGTTTGCCCAGCTCCTCAAGTTTCCCTCCTCCATCCTGCTGTGAGGAAGGCTGTGCCTGGTGTCCGTATGGCCAGGCCCAAGCACTACGAGCTAACGAGAGAGACCCCAGCTGATGAGGTATTTAATGAGTGGTTCTTTTTACTTGCTTCCTGGTTTCTGAGGTGTGCACCTGGATCACTGTTCATTTCTGCCACCAACAAACTCTGGGCGATGGCTTCCACTCTGATGGGACAGAAGACGAAGGGCTCACCTAACCCACCGGGCCCTGCTTGCAGCTCGACCCTGGTCAACCTCACAGGCCTGCCCGGGGAACCGGGGCACGGGGCGCCTGACCCGACCTTTGCAAAATGGTTGTGGGCCGGGGACCGTGGAGGTGGGCCAGGGGGCTCTCACAGAGGCACCTCAAGGGACCTGCCCGTGGCCACGCTGGCAGCCTGTGACCGACCCATCGCGGAGTTCGGGCCGAACCCCTCGCTCCCCTGCCGCCGCTGCCACCCTGCCCTCCCGCCTCCTCCCGGCCCCCGGGCCGGGCCGGGCCGAGGCCGCCGCGGCGGCAGGCCGCGGAGGGGATGCCATAGTAACCGGCGGGAGGCCGGGCGGCGCCGGGGGGCCGGGCGGGGAAGGCGGGTGGGAGAGGGCGGGGACGGCGGCGGGATGGCGGGCGCGGCAGCGCCCCCTCTCCGCGACTCCCAGCCCCGTCCCCGGCGGCCGCAAATGGCTCTTCCCTCGCCGGCCCCTTTGTGTGAAGCACAGTCGGAGCAGCGACTCCGCCGGCGGAGCGCGCCGTGTCCCCTGCCGCCGCCCGCCGAGCCCAGCCCAGCCCAGCCGAGCCGTGCCGTGCCGTGCCGAGGCGAGAGAGCCGGGCGGCGCGGGGCGGCCATTCCAGCGCGGGCGGACTGCCTCGCCGCGCCCCCCGGGGGTGCGCGGGGGCCCCGGCTGCCGCCGCCGCCTCCCCCCCGGCCGCGCTCCTCACGGTGGAGGGCAACCAAAATACACCGCCACCAAACTCAACCAAATAAATAATAACAATAAGAATAACAGTAAAAAAAAAAAAAAAAAAAAAAAAAAAAAAAAAAAAGAACGGGAAAAGAACAGAGGGAGCGAGCGAGAGGGAGGGAGGGAGAAGCGAACCAACTCCGAGACTCCCATAAAGAGAGGCACACACGGAGCTAGCGCCCCGGTGCCGATGCGTGGGGGAAACAATAAGTACTCGAAGTTACCTGCCCTGCCGTAGAAGAAGGAGGGTTTGTTGATTCTCTCGCAGACATCTGCAGACCGGTGCTTTTTTGGAAGAGATTTTTTTTTTTTTTTTTTTTTCTCTCCTCTCTTTACAAACCACAAACGGATGTGAGGCAGGGAAGGTGTTTCTCTGACTACTGAAGTCAGGCACCTCTTTTTTATTCTTCTCAGTCTTGTTGTGTGTCCCCCCCTCCCCTCACACACACACCCACACACCCACACCCCCCTTTTTTGCACCAACATTAACGACAAAAAGAAAAGGAAAGGAGTTTGCTTGATGTTTTAGTGAAATGGACGTAAGATTTTATTCACCACCTCCTCAGCCTGCAGCCGCTCCTGATACGCCTTGTTTGGGACCTTCCCCCTGCCTGGACCCCTACTATTGCAACAAGGTGACTCGTGTTTTGTGTCGTCCGAGGTGTTTTATCTGTGCTGTCGATTGTGCTGTTGTCGCGGCGCGTTGCATGAGCGGGCGCTGCGCTTTGGCGAGCCGCGCACCAAGTTCACCGGCGAGGCAGARGGCAGCGGCAGTTGCCGGGATTTGGGGTTTGGGGAGCGCAGTGCCGCCCGCCGCGGAGAGGTGCCGCCGGGACACGCACCGGCTCCCCTGCAGCCACCCCAAATTAAAACCCCGGAGTAGTTTGGGGGCGGGCGGCTGGAGCGGGGGGGTGGGTGGGGGAGGCATTTTCCATAACATCGTCCCTTTCGGAGAAACAGCGTGGACAAGGATGTTGAYGCGGAGGACTTGAATTTCTAGGGCTCCTGCTAATGAGAAAGATCGCGCCCGCCACAAACCGGCAGAAACTCTCTGCCCCGGCGCGTACCCTGCAGTTCATGTGTCAAAGCGGTACTTGGCCGTGCCGGGAGCACGTCCGTCCGTGTGTGTGTGTATGTGACATGTATATATGTATACACACACCTCTCTCTATATACACAATAAGGACGTATAAGGGTGACAAGTCGGTTCAGAACAGGAGCTCGACTTTGTCCCGGCTGAGCAACTGCGTTACCAATTTCTCTGTAACTTGATTAAACCGCCGCAAATAGGGTCAGTGCGGGAGGGGAGCTAAGTTTTGGGTCCCCGAGCCCTGGGGAAGGAGGAACTGCAGAAGAGGCTCGCGCTAGCCCAAATCCTGGGTTTGGTTAGGAGAGTTTGGTGCTGCGATCCCGGAGCACTTTGCATTACTTTTGCTGCCGAGCAAGGGGGCTGGGGTTCCTGCATTGTTACTGCCTCTGTGGCCTGAGCCAGCTGGTGCTTTATGCATGGACTGCACTTTCTGTGCTGTTACGGAATGGGCTTTGCACATGAATAAAACGCTGGCCATAGGAAACAATCGGGAAGTGCGAGCTACCCAGAGCACTTCTGGAGCACACCCCCGCCGGGGGAGAAAGCTGTGAGCGAGCGCTTCCCGAAAGATGTGTTTAAACCTGTGCGCTTAGGCGTTTGCTTAAAAACCTGCCGTGGAAGTCTGTGGCAGGCTGCAGCAGATGTTTTTCGCGGCGTAAACTCCGCCGTGCCCCGGGCTGGCCGCTGGTGCGGAGGGTGGCGGCGGGTCCGCGCGGGGCGCGGCGGGGCGCGGTGGCGGGGGGCTGCCGCGGAGGGGCACCCGCGTGGGGCGAGCCGGCCCGGCCCGCCGCGGACAGCCTGGTTCCGCGCTCGGCTATTGTCGTGACGGTCTCACGTGTCAGGGAGATGTTCAGAGCCGTCTCTTTCATTCCGGGCAGCTGCCTCGATTCAGAGATAAACAGCAAAATAGCGTGTATCTGCGCACAAGCGCCGAGGCTGCAGCGCCGGGGTGAAGCCCTCTCAGTTTTCAGGAAAGATTTCCCACATGGTCTCATCTACCAATCACAACAGAAAGGACCAAATTCATCCTGGCTGCATTTCACATATACTCAATGGAGTTATAGAATTCAGGGATAAATCTGGCCCTTTGTGGTGGATGCCTAAGGATATTTCAAGAGAGATCCCAGAGGTATGACTGTTAGCGGTGTTTTGAGTAACTGTATTTTGCAGCACCTGGCAAACCTGCCCTATAGATCAGAAGTTTGTGCCAGGAGTGAACTTTGTTCAGCAGGAAGAGTCCAGATGCGTATGTGTGCATTAATTTTTTGTAATCGTGAGGCTACTGCTACCTTTGATCTGTGGCTTGTCGTTATTTTCTCTATTGTCTGTTTTTGTAAATTGTGACCATAAAGTGTTGCCAAGTGAGAGGCTTGGGCTAATATTAATGACGTAAGTACCAAAGTGTCTGAAGACCCATTTGGCGATGAAACTGGACAAACGTTATTAAACCCATCAGTGATTTAAAGCTTCAAAAAGAAGGTAATGACTTGAATACACATTTCACTCATAATTCTTGAGATAGTGGACCAGATTTAATTTAAAAGTTAAATGCTTTGGAAAATCAGGAATTACTTTAATATATTAAATCATTTTCCAATTAAGTTCCTTAAATCATTTTTGGTGGGTTGCACTGCAAATCGAATAAATTAATTTAGAAAGTCGTTTTCAGAATTTCTTTACTAGCTGGTTAAAGCTTCTTTTAAGTCATGCCATGTATGAGGGAGCAAACTGTTCTTTTTAAATGCAAATGAGACACTCATTCTGTAGACAAGTTGCAACTCTTCTATTTCACTTTGCCTGAACTGATAATGTGCTTAAAAGTGCACAGTCATAAGACATATGTTTTATGCTTGGAAAAGACTTACCAGGAATGTTTCAATATAAGATACTGAGTATAGGACGAATGTCTTTTTCAGATGTCTTTGCCACTGACCATTGATTACATTAAATGGACAGAGTAGGTTTGCCAGGCCCCTTGGAGGCGTCCATTTACTGAACATTTCATTTTTCACCCCCTTCACTCTCTCCCTTCGCCCAGCATGATTAGCATTGCTGTGAAAACTTATCTGACTTGTTCTAAACACATCGTCATGTTACAGTATTGCGCTGTCACTCATTTTTGTGCTGTGTGTATTTAGGGAGTTTGAAGGGCGGGAGGCCTGCAGAATTTTGTGTTCAGTAAGTTTGGTTGAGTGTTTGCTCTTGATCTCTCCCAGGAAAGGATATGATGGCTGGAGTGTGATGGATCCGTGTTCTGGGTTGGAATGGTGGTCTTGATTAGGTCTTTACCTGCAAAACTCATTCAGAACTGGATCTTGTTTCTTGTAAGGTTAGTTAAAACCTGCTTTGGGCACTTACTAGTGGATTTGGCCCTTGTTTTCATACCTGGGTTTTGGGTTTGGTTTTTTTTTTGACAAATATGGAAGACTTTGATTCTTTACATTTTAAGTCTGCTTGAGCTGCTGGCAATTTAGAATGTATTCCACAAATACTGATGCTTTTAAGTTTTCTAATTGTTCTGTTAGCACTAGTTTTTTTCCTGATCAGTTGATTGTTCGTAGCATATGAGTGAGTTCCCAGGCACATGCATGGGAGGTATTGACAGTGCATTTTTCTGTAGCCAAAGGAAAATGCAACAATGTAGATTCAAACAGACGCCTCTTATCTTACAATTTTCAGTTGGCAGGCTTTGTTTCAGAAGACTGCTTAAATCTTTATTTTATAAACCTAAAATAGCATTCTAAGCATCTTAGTCTAATATTTCTCTATCTGCTGTGAAAGCTCATTATGCTCTGCATATATTGTTATGCAGGCTTTTCCTTGTTTCTCTCACATTACCCATGGAGAGAGAAAAGTGAAAGAACAATGCAAACAATGTTGGTTATGACAACTGTGTGAGGTATCTCTTATACAAACAGACAGAATGGACGATATGCTGCGGTATATAGGTCAGCCTTTGAAATAACATAGTGGAGCTCTTACGCTGGACAGACAGATTTAGAGTTGGGGTTGTACTGTTCGCCTCTTGAAACTTGAAGCATAATTGCATTTCAGACATTTACAGGCTAATACGAGTAGTCTGTTCAGTTGAAGTTTATTTTAAGAAACATCACATTCCTTAATTGAGTTGAATGCTACAAAAGAAATAACTTTGATAATCTGAGTGTCTTAATTTGATAGAAGAATATGGTCAGGGATTTCAAGCTGCTTGAAGAAGTCGGATGATAAGTTTAAATGTTTATGTAGAGAGCAATAAATAACATCCATGTGGCTTTCTGTATTGAAGTGTCACCTCCAAAGGCCGCTTCAATCAGTACTGTAAGAAGGATTGGTATATTTTCACACTTGCAACTTTACAGTGTTTTCAGATATCTGCTCACATAAAGTGCAGTTTTATAATTATAGTTTGACACAGCTAATGACAGGGATGCTGACCCCTGCCAACAGTAGGGAGAAAATAATGGTCTTTACTGCTCCCAATGGTTAGCCTTGCAGAATTATGCAGTAGATTCTTCTGTGATTTGCTACCTAGTTCAAAAATACAGGAGCCTACAACTCATCTTTCTTGTATTCGTTGGTAGTTGTCAGTGCAGTGGAAAAATACAGCCAGACAGCAGAGGTAGAATGATAGACTGAAGTTGTTTTTAAAAAGAGGAATATAGAGGGAAAGAAGAGCGAGAGGGAAGCAAAACCCTTCAAAATGAAAACAGCGGCATGACATTGGGTAGAAGTGGATAGGGAGATATAATACAGTGCTTTGTAAGCAGGTAACAATCCCGCTCATAATCAGAATTCCACGGAGCAAAAGTGCGTATATTTATATACAGTGTTTAAAATAATTTATTGTGTAAGTTTAACCCCACCATAGAGACTATTCTAAGTAAAATGTTCCATGGCTCTTTACAAAGTGTACATTATTTCCAGTGGCTTGCTTCTGTCTACTCTCTATCTGAAACTCAGAAACAGAATTGTGGAAGGCCAGTGCTGTGAAGGACAGCTCTAAAGCTGAAATGCTGTGTTAGTGTTTTGGCAGAATTTTAGATTATGATCATCTAATAGATCACCATTTTTTTCTTCTGGGCATATTTTTTTTTTTTCCTTAGACAACTACCTTGTCCCCTACTGTATTAGAATCATACTTGAAATTTGTTGGTGCCTCTTAAGCAAAAGATTAAACAGTTACATTAGTGTTGACTGTTGATTTTTAAGTGTTAAGTGTTTTAATTAGTTTCAAAAAATACCACATAGGAAGAAGGGAAATGGACTTTTTTTCCTGGGTTCCTAGACCTTAGAATGTAGTCTCAGAGTTACAGGCAAGCCTCAAGCGTGCCTCCTTAAATTCCAGTGTTTCAGAAAAGAAGTGGTCCCAATTTTAGTGGAATACAGAAAATGATTTATGTATGTGCTTTTGATAAATCTTTCTCAAAGATGTTCTATAAACCAAAGCATTCACAGTCATTCTTTTTTTTTTTTTTTCTTTCTGCCAAACATCAGTACCTTGAAAGAAATTATGTTTTATTCTCTTACCAGAGTGATGTGTGTCATCTCTAGGGCATTACCCTCAACCAGCCTATCATGAGGTCTTCTGAAAAAAGTGAAAACTGTAAACTATTAAGAATGCTGGATTAGCTACACACTACAGGGCATGCAGTACCTTTGGTGTTTACATTAAACCAAAGAGTAGCTGATGCTGTGAAGGACCGGGCAGTCCCTATTCCTGTTGAATTCGGTGCATGTTGGGGATGATCACACTTTACCAGGAAGAACTGAGCACCCTCCTATCCTCAGATTCCCATCTTAGCAGGATTTTCTCATCTTGCTAACACTGTACAGAAGCATTGGAAAATGAACTGTGTTTAAAACACAACTTTATATAAAGCAGAGAAATGTCCTAATCACAGTAGGATTTAGAACAAAATTCTTGGATATTTAAATCCTGTATTGATGGCAGAGCCAAGGTGATTCAGAAAGCAAATTTAAAAGGAAGTTCTTGTAAAAAGCTTCCTTTGACTGCTCTCTCAGCATGGCTCAAGAGTGACCTGAAAGCACCACTTCTCGTGGTGAGAGGGTAGTCCCTGGATCAATGCAGACCTTGGCTTCTGGAACTGACAGCGGTGGCAATTAGTGGCAGCTTTCTTTATCTTTTTGAAGTGGACACATGCTCTGTGGATGTCTAGCATGGGCTGCATACACAAAAATACTTATTTTAAATGTAGCCTAACCAAATTTAAATGTTTTGTTGTTGCAGTTGGACTAGATGATTGTTGTAGGTCCCTTCCAACTGAAATAGTCTATTCTATTCTATTCTACCATTTTAGTTACGCAACTAGGTACCGATTTTCTGCCCAAGGAATGATTTCTCATTAAAAATGCCGAGTTATAAACTGCTCCAAAACATGGTTTACAGCGGAAGCACCAAATGACTGTTAATTATAGCAGCTATATACTTATACTTTCAGACATGGAATTCACATCAACCTGAATGAGATTTTCTCGGTCATAACATTTTTCCCTACAGCATTCAGTTGAAAAATGGCAACATTGCATTATTCTATGGTTAGGCACAGATTACGCAGCGTTAGCAGCAGCAACAAGCATCACCCTTCCACAGCAGCAAGTGCACAGAAGAAAAGCTCATCTCCCCTTCCCCTGGAATATCTGCATTTTATGTTGGTTGGCTGTGATCAGTTTTAGGTTAGTAAGTCAGGGCATCAAATAAAGTGTTTAGCTCTTGACTTAGATTTTCAAAGTTAAAATCATTTTTCAGCAGAGATCTTGGTGCAACCGACATTTGTAATGTCTGTGGTTTTCTTTTGCTTCTTATGTTTGCAGTAAGTAGTTTATTTTTAGCATTTGAATTTCATATGGCTCTACTAATATTTATATCTTATCTTTCAATTGCACATATGCTAACACTGTTTCTGAACTGTTCATTTAGTATTTCTCACTGGGCTGCTGTTTGATTTGCTATAGACCTTCTTTTAGTATGGTTTCCTCCCAAGAAACACGCTGCTTTCTAAGTTGCAAAACATACTTGAATTACATGAGCATCTGACAAATCCAGGTTAGTGGAAATGTCAGAATGTTTTAGCATTCACATTCTTGACTGTTAAACCACTCTCTACCAATCAAAAGTGGCACGAGTGGCTTTTTTCAAAGGTACTGCTGGCTAAGCATGGAAATCGAGCTGCTGTGGTAGTACTTTTGTCTCCTGCTATTGTTGTTGATGATTATATGGTCTTAAAGGTTAAATGGAAGTTACTGTAGCTGGTATGTATTTTTGTTATATTAAGGAAATTTGCAGTGAACTCCAGTTACTTATTATATATGTAAGAAGAAATCAGAACTCTGAAATCAGACAGTGATAACCTCTGCTTAGGGAAATGGGTCAGTAAGGGAAGTATGAAGTCTGCAATGTGAAGCAAAAGATTTATCCAGACAGAGTGAGAAAATTATGTATATGTATAAATTCTTATTGTATCARTGCTACTCTATACATATATACACGCGTCTGTTTCTGCTTCATTATATATTGCTCACTTTGAAGAAAGTGAACTTACTCTGAGAATCCGTGATTTCTGTCCTGTATTATAAGTAGCTGGCTTCGAAGTCATATTCTGGTCGCAGTTGCCAAACGTGCGTAGGTGTGTGTGCATGAATAAGGGAAAACATCTGTTTCTTATACGATCATTGTGTTTGCATCAACCTGAAATAATAATAAATAGTAAAAGGAAAAATAGTGGTGAAAAGGGACGATAACCTTTCAAAAAAGTATAATTTATCATTTGGCAGACACAGTTGTGAGCATTAGTCATAGAAACCTGCAGATAGTAGAGGCTTAATATCAAAGCTAATGATTTATTTTATGTTAATGACTTTCTGCTAGGGCATAAAAGACTGCTCATAATGGGCTCTCAGTGCTGTGTTCGGTTGCGAAGGCTAATGGGATAATCTTACCCAAAATTAAGCTTTTTGAAGTAAATCACGGTGTTATTTTTTCAAGTTAACTCTTGAAAATGTATTGGCAAACTGACTTTTTTAAGAACTGCTTGTAATCTTTACAGGAAAATATAAGGCAAGGTTTTTTTCTTCATTAGCAGTTTTCTTAATTGTGTTGGAAATGTCTGTTTATGTTTTTTTACAGTTCTGAAGAATAATATTCATGATGTGGAAGTCATTCACGTCAGCGGTTTTATCATAGTGCAATAAGTTTTTGTGAGGCACAGTTGTTTTTGCAGGTTGAACAAAGGAAAAGAAGAATTTTTTTTTTTTAAGGGGCCTAGCCAGTAATTTGCTAAATGGAAGTAAAACTCTTAGTTTTGCATTAAGAAGTTTTTAAAATCATGTTTACAATTAGTTATAACCAACATTATATTTCAATAAGAGATAATTTGCCTACTAAAGTTCACATAATGTGCTAATCATGTCTAGTGGTTAATAAAGGCCTCCTATCTCACTCCCCTGATGGCTATAAAAGGCTATTATGTTCATGGCAGCAGTTCAGGTACAGCTGCTGTGTGTTAATAATGCATCATTGTCCCACTAATAAACACAGCAAAGGTCAGCAACCCTGAGCACCTAAAACACCTATTCTCTTTCCAAAATATTTATTAACACCTTAATGGCGTATCTATTCATTTTGGTTAGGATTATATCAGTTAATGACCCTCATGGAATCCCGTGTGTTCAGGTTTTGCAACCTACATGCTGTTGTGGGCTGTTGCACTCATCTTTCCTCCTAAACGTTTCTTTTTCATGGCAACTATGTGTTGTTTCTTTAATTTAAGATTAGCATTCCATGGTCACTTTATGATTAACTTACTTTGTTACTTAGTTTGGCAGTTTTCATTTTTTTCCTCAGCTAATTTAAGATTATATTTAGAGGCTGAATTTTCATTAAGACACTTTATAGAAATTGTAACTATGTGCTAAAAACCTATGTGATTGTGTAGCATGCATTCACACATGCAGACATGCACGCACAGAGAGATGCGTGTATACATGTGTGTATATATGAGCAGTACTTTCTCTAGGTTCCATATGTAATTTTATACTAGTGACTTATGTTTTCCTTTTTAGCATAGATTGCTGTATTCATAAAGGTTTTTTAAAATGCATTTTCTACAGACAAAGAACATATTCACATGGGATTTCCATTTTGCCAGGGAAACATGCAAATCAATAGGCCAGCACTTATCTGCATTAAAATTAGGTATACTGTAATTTATGGGCACAGTGATATTGTATTTGTCTTGCATAGCCTCAGATATTCTTTAAGGTAGCCTGGCTATGTGTCCTTAGAGAAAAGCAAAAGTGTTAATTGAACAAAATCTCATTTTCTCATCTTGTAGTATTGCCTTTTGTTTTCTGTTACTCATTTTGAAAACCTGATGGTTTTTTTGTGCTGTGTGATTTACAAACAAATGTTCAGAGGGCACAAAAATACCACTACACTTCCATCAAGAAAGATGAAGAAGCTTAACTAGCTGACGGGTTTCTATTTGGTGTAGCACATAGCTTCAATGACACATTTGTCATGCTTTAAATATATAATACATACAATAAAATATGTACGGGCACAGTTGTGATATATGTAGTGTCTGGCTCCATTGCTATTGTTTGTAGTCTCTACGGTTGTCATACGTTGTTCTTTGCACATCATACCCTTACAGCAGAATTTGACACAATTTCTAGCTTTCAGTCCTGCACCATTTTCATTGCACAATATACATGAGTTTGACAGGGTGTGTTGAGGACAACTCTGGCAAGCAATTGATATTTTGAAGTGGCAAGCGTTTCAGCAGCTGCCTGCTTGTGAAAAAGGAATGATAAGATATACTGTATTGTTAGTTTCAGGCAAAGCATTAAGGTTTAAGCTCTGTAAAAATGTACACATTATTCGTCAGTGGTGAAGCAAGCCTTTTATGTTTTTTAGAGCTTAGCTCTCTGGCTGATGTGAACTAGAATGACATTGGTTTAATGGTCAGTAAATGAATAGGAGTACTTTGAATTTGAACCGCTGCCAATTTTGCACCGACAAAGAGCCTGACAAAAGAAAGATTTTATGTGAAAGCAAAGCACAAGCAATGTTTGGGGAGGTGGGGAGAGGGGTAGAGGAACCCAACAGAAATATTCTCCAATGCAGCCTTGTAATGATACTAAAATTGCTAAAACACATCTATTTTACATGGCTCATCAGCTACGAACCTAAGCTGTTTCATCTAATGTTCTTTAAAACCTGTTGTATACACATAGTCTTTTAGAATATATTCATATGGAATTTACAGTGTGTTTTTCTCAATACCACACTGTGCCCTGAAGGCCTCTTGGCAGAACATCAGAGTTGTCCACTGCTGGAGTTCCCAAGTCTCTCTCTATCTGGTAGTGGGAAATTGTAGTTTAATCAGTTATGGCACTTTCAGTGTGTAACATTCATTAGTAAGGCAATTTG
Source organism: Phoebastria nigripes (assembly GCA_035582835.1). Taxonomy (NCBI): domain Eukaryota; kingdom Metazoa; phylum Chordata; class Aves; order Procellariiformes; family Diomedeidae; genus Phoebastria; species Phoebastria nigripes. The sequence goes on from JAYKAV010000322.1 coordinate 875,342, forward strand.
TCATGACTGTTAATAGTCAGGATGCATCTGCTCTCTCTTCAGTTACGGAGCGTGATAAGCAAGAGGGCAAATATTTCAATATCTAATAATATTAGCATGTTTGAAAACTGTAGTTCAAGGTTAGTGCTCAAAACACAAACAGCAGATTAATAAYGACCTATTTATTTTTACTGGTTTTACCTTTACAGATTTGATTTTTAAGTACCCTAATGCTCTTATGAGTTGTACATTATCTAACTGGGTATTAGAAAGTAAATGTTAGCATCTTCAGTGTTTATCAAAGACTTTTCCTCTATTGTCATAAATTCAAAGTTAGGATATTTTCAGAGAGTTGCAAATACTTATAATTGAGCCACATCATTTTCCAGTGTGTCAGTAATGAATTGTTCACAGCATCATTTTTGGCAGTAGCAGGCCTTCTACAGTGTTAGTTTTGTGGCTGGGCAGCTTATAATGTTATAAAAGATATTTGGTGCCTACCAAATAGACAACATGCAATTAGAAAAATGTTCTTTTCTAGCTAAAAAGTGGCTTGAAATCATTGTTCATTGTTCTAAATATGARAGGTTAAATTGTTTCCTACAGCCAAGAAAAGTTAGAGGTTTTTTTCACATGTATCTGATAACCCTCATGTATTACATAATATGATAGCTTCACACACAATAGTTTTGTGACACATTTTAATTTTTAATGAAAAGCCCCCAAAATTTTAACATAATGATTTCTTAGAAACCGAGCCCAATCTTCGTAAAATCCGTTCTTGCTAGTAACAAAAGCTGTTACTGTTTAAGTTCCTGTTCAGCAGTTAGTTGGTACGCTTCACTGGATGTTGTCAAAAAGGCTTTTCTCTTGATTGACAACCCCGTAGGAATGTGAATGGAGATTTTAATTGCATATCATGTGTCCATATCAGAGTGAGTGGATTCACTGACTCTGCTTAGCTCCATAACTCTACAAGTCAGCCATGCCAAAACACTTCTTTTTTTTAATAAGCAATTGATATATTTTCCAAAGAGAGAGAAAAAGGGCATGCAAGTGAAGAATGGACTGTAAAGCAAAAGATTCCTGTGAATTTTGGAAGAAAAATGTGTGCAATAAGTTTTCAGAATGTTTTAACACAATTAAGAGGTATTTTGATGATGTAAATTCATTTCAAGTCTAAGCTGGCCAAAGACTGCTAGAATATATTTTTCTTCTGGCATTTGCTAGCAGAAGTGTGTTTATCTTTTTACTTTTTTTTCCAAGAGTACTTTGAACAAAATCAGTCAAAAAACAAGTAAAGCGAGTGGAAAAATTTACTGAGGCAGGCTGCCCTTGCGTCTTGCACCTTTATAGAAGACATGGGGAAATGGTGAGAGTTTCTTCATACGTGTGGGAGATAGTGGGCTTTCTCATTCATACTGGATTTCATCTATGCTCTTTAGGCAGCACTGTTACTTTAGGGGGAGATTTACCTAGGTAAGAGACCTCAGTTGTGAGTCTGATAATAAAACTGAGTTTTGATATCAACTGTAATGCAACTTAAATATTAATTTTTTTTCTGAAGAACAGTAAATGATACGTCACTGCAAAATGACACTGATAAATAGACCTCAACGTTTTCCATAGCCAAGAACATTGCAGGTGAAAATGACAAAGCCAAAGATTCGTTATTATGAATAGTAATCAGATTTTRATGTCTCAAATTAGATTCCAGGTTTCATTTTACACCAGAAACCACAACATTGACTGTATATTTTTTTTAAAAGCTCATAAAGCATCGGCAACTGAAAGCACAGCTACAACACAGTTGTGGGGAACTTTTAGCTGAGTTGGTGTTTTGTGCCTGTACAGGGACATTGAAATCTAAAGGGGCAGGGACATTGAATTCTAAAGGGGGATGACAGTTGCATTTTTCTGGGAGGACCCCTGGGAAGGAATTGTTACTTAGTCAAAAAGTTTCTTTCCTTGTTTGTCAGTGCTCTCGGATGAAAAGCAAATTGACTGCCTTTTGCCCTTTTACCCTTTGTGTAGGGCCAACTCGCACTTTCAGGTTATATTTGTGTAAAGTGTGGGAATGGAGGATGCCAACCACTTGTTGAATCTTGAGGCTACAACAGCAAGGCACATCACCTTGTCTGACAACGTGCGGTTTAACATTGGCACCTGTATGGAGCCTATTAACTCCTGTGTTGGACTAATGTGTATCTCGCCCAATTATGTCTTGAACATCAGTAAAGCCTTAGGAGTGCTTAAAAACTGTGAATACCTTAAGAAGAAAACCAGCAAGACTGCTTTATTTCTGATGAAGCAAACCCCCTCTGACTTAATATATGACATCAATGGATGGTTGGATCTATTAGGAACTGACACTTCCAGGGTTTTTCAGGATTTATGAGTAGAAAATAGAGGGAAATGAGAAATGGCAAAGATAGTAATCTGAACATACAGTGCACATTCAAGACCTATGAGCAAATGCATCAACAGGGAGCCGTAGCTTTCTGGACACCCAAAGGTGCTTAAGTTTAGATTTGTCTGGGCTCACACCTTTGCAAGTTTCAGACCTTTAGCACTTTCACTTCTGATAAAGCTTTTTTTTTTGGAGAGAATTTCTAAAATTATTCCTTGTTTGGGGAGCAGGTCCACAAGGCTCCCAAAGCCAGGAAAAATTGTAGACTTTGGAAGTCGAAACCTATAAGAAATGAAGAACTTTTAAATGTTTTTTTTCATTGTTGAGGAAAGAAAATATTTAGATTGTGCAACATGGTAAAGCTTGTAACTAAGGTTTTGATAAAAATGAGAGCAGACCCTGAAGCTGTAATTTTGGATTAACACCAGGGCCATTTTTGTAAATCACCATAGTAGCTCTTGTAATAATGCTGAGAAGATTACGACATTGCTGTCATGAGGACTTAATTTGTTCAGTACTTTGTTAGGTTATGAAGTCAAACATTTTAATGCCAGATTTAAGGATGTCTTGATTTTGTCTTGATTTTGCTCTTTAGTATGTTATCATTGGCAGGAATTGATGGAGTGAAACAGCAGATGTGGAATAAGTGATCATGCCATTGCAACTTTGTCATTAATGCAGCTACAAATGGCACCTGAGTTAGGCTTTCAGGCAGCCTTAAATCTGGCATTTTCCACATTTTGGCCTCTTGACTTTGTAACCCAAATAATATTCTTTCAAAAATATCTTTTTTTGTGTGTTACTGATTCATTGGATCGTATCCATGACATTCATTGCTATCGTCTGTCAGGAGTGTTTGAGTCTCTTCAACATTGCTGCACAGATTTTTCTGCTGCAGAGTTAACTCTTGTTAGCAGCAGGGAGGGTTTTGTCATGGTGAGTGAGGGGAGGACCAAGTCTTGCTGTGGCTAGGAAAATCTTGGGCACTCTCTTACCAATCCTTTCCTTCTGTGGATACTTTGACACAGGCTGTCATGAGGCATGCTTACGTTCTAAATATTTGGGATCCAATGTGAGAATACTTGTGTTATTATGTTGTCATGATGCCCACATTTTGGGCTGAGGAGCTCAAGTGTAAGTTAAGGCTTTAGTAATTTCAACAGTTTACCTCTGAACAAAAGGCACTTTTCTGTCTCAGTATCTTTTCTTCTGCTGAATTTGAAAGATGTGTTGCAAATAATGGAGCTGGTTGAGTTTCCTTAAGGTTAAAAATACCACTTGAACTCCAAATACAGGTATTGTGACCAAAATTACAGTAATATGTACTATAGTTAAACCTGCAATTGTGAAATAAGAGAAGCCCTATTGTATGTATCTTTATTATCATATACATATATCAGATACTATGCTTATAGAAACAATTAAAGTAGCATCTGTTAAATGTATGTTTATATTAAACTCTCTAAATTTGTATAAATTATTTTAGTTCTAGTAAAACCAGAGGATTTAGTATACAAATCCATAGGGTTTGTCCTATAATATTTTTCTTCGGAGCTACAAGGGAGTCCATGTATATAATAATGAAAGCTCAAAAAAAAAAATATTTTTGAAATGGAAAAATATATTATTCAGCTGAATCCATTGCCCTTTTAAGAGTGCTCTGATTCCGGGGGACTTTCTCAAACAGAACATTACAGTGAAAATACTAAAGCAGCATTCTCTAACTCGGCTTTGGTTTTATTCACTCTTTTCAGAAATTCAAAATGTAAATGTTAATATTTACTGCAGAATAAAATAGGTAAAGTTCTGAATTTAGAAGTTTTTGGTTGGAGGAGAAGACTGCAGACTTTCTAGGAACAAGTTAATTACAACAGAGACAGCCCTTAACCTGCTGCTTCCTACATGGTTGCCTGGGTTTCTAGCAATGTTGGAAGCTTTTTGCTTATATTAGAGCTGCAAGCATGTTCTGAATCAATGGGGCACAGTGATGGACCAGACCTGGAAATTAATCTTCTGCCATTCAATCATCAGAATCTTCCCTTATTCTTACTACTGAGCTTGCAATGGACCCAAAGCTGAAAATAACAGTATTGGAATGCATATTTCCCTATTTATTAGGAGTTAAAAATAGAAGAATATCATGATCATCAAGTCTTGTTATCCTGGGTAAGGATGAAACATGGGGTGAGGGAACGTGGGCTTTCCATCCACTCTGGTAGCTGAGTGTTGTTCAGTCAAGCGTGGGAGAGGAGAGCAGGGAAAGGGGGCACTGAGTGTTTAAGGAACTCATCTAAGGAAAAGAGCTGGGCTGTGGTCTCTCAGCTCTGTTTTGAGTGTGTTTGCATTTTACCATAACTGAACATTAGTCTCCTTTCTGCCAGGAGAGTCCTTTCTCCCTTTATGTTTCAAGTATTCTCCCCATACAGATGCTGAGCTTTGAAAAGACAGATGAATTGCAACCTTACGCATAGTACCTGTCGCCCGGTGTTTAGGAATTTGTGCTAGGACAGAAGAAAACATGAAGATATCCTGTAGAAAATAGATTTTCTGACTGGTCTTGGCCAAAGCTGGACACCATTTGCATCGGCATGGACACCTAAGCTATCTCCAAGGAAAAGCTGACCAGCTTGCTAGGTGAGAAGGGACACCACTGGAGTGTCCTGGAGTCCCTTTACTGTCAGTGGAGAAGGGGAGGCGGCATGGAGTGTGCCCCAGGCAGACTAACTTTCACCCTCAGTTCTTCGGGGTGTTTCAGAAATCACTGGTTCAAAGACCTAGTGTGACAACATGCCTCTTTTAAGGAAAGCAGCCAAATTCAGATATACGTGACAGCAGAGCTATTAGGATTAGGACTGATCAGTTGAAGTAGTACTGGATGGTGTTGAAAGTTCCATGAATGTGCATTTACAGAAGTCTTTATGGTGCATTATGTTGCTCTTTCTGTGGACTTACATGACTCCAGGCAACGTTTGCTGGCTCACGGAACAAACTCCCTGAGCTGCGGGGGCTTCTTTGAGAAGTGCTTTCTGTCTTCAGTCCATGAAATGTCACATTAGCTATTCCATTGCTGCCTTCATCTGCTACTTTCCTCGCTCATGTTCCGTAGAAGTCCTGACATCCTGCAATGGAGGTTGCCTTTTCAGCAGCTGATTTACCATCCCCTGCCAGGGCGTGTCTTTTAAGAAGGTAGAGTCCAAAAATATCAGGAAATCCTTTTGTGACCATTACATTGATGAGGTCACATAAGAGAAATGGGGAAAACTAGTCTCCAAAAATAGATCCTGGTGAGAGAAAGAGCAGTCTCCAGCAACGGAGGGAGAGTCCTTCAACACAAACTTAGTTGTGGYGGAGGTCTAGGGAGACACTATGAGATGCTATGCCATCTCGTGTCCCATTCCGCACCCCCCCTTCCTCACCCTGTCTCTGATAAAATCACTCTTCTCCACATCCCAATTTGTTATCTCTTAACTTAGATGAGAACCTTGTTCTTCCTCAACAGCAGGTCTTATTTCAGCCCTTATCTGGTGGTTCAATAACTTACGCCTGTAGCTCTTAAAAAAAAAAAGAAGTTGACAAGTTTGAAGGCAAGGAGTGAACCGCTCAGTTATGTGAGTTCTTTTTTCTTTAGGGCCACTCCACAGTAGTCTGTAAAGAGAATTTTACTATTTGGTTTTTGTTTTTTCCCCTTCTTCTCTGCCATTACAAAACGATACAGTTGACTGCATAGCTGAGATGCTGGCAAATGAATTCTGCTGCACAGAAATAGTTAAAAAATATTACCTTAAGATTATTAACCACACCAGTGCTGGAGTAATGAGAGGACTTGCTTATACCCACATAAGCGGGGAAGAGAAAGGTCAGAATTAGAGCTGGAATTCCATACTTAGTTTGAAATTTCTAGTTATGGCAGCATATTTTGTATATAGGATTATTACTCTTTGGCAAGCCCTGCTGTGTCTAAACACTTTTGGGTGGGCTAAGGATGAAGTTTCAGTTTAACTCGGAATTTTCTTGCTTTGTGGTTTTAAACTTTAGATTATAATAACATTTCGTGAGCATCAATTTTTATGGTACAGTTCATTTGTAGAAGATGCTATTTTTACACAGACCTAGTGCTAATAGAAGTCTGTTGCATTAGATTTTAAAAGGTGAACTTCATTATGTTTTTCCTGACAAAGAAATGTATCATCTAGGATACAGAACTGTGACAAGCTGTTTGTGAAATAGTTCAACAAATCTTGTATTTTCTTACCATTTTATCCCATTATCCTAAAAAGGAATGCAGCCATGAGCAAAACTTTACCCTCTCAGTGCTTTAGTACATGGGCTGAAATACACTCCTGAATCTCTTACTAAATTCTACATACACCGCTTGTATAGGACTGCCAATGTCTGTCACCAGTCCTGCCTTAATACAGTCTCCTGTTCTTAGTATCTTGTGTTTAGGCTCAGTGCAGCACAAGTACAAAGCTGCTGTCTTTTTAGTGTTGAATTTTTAATATGTTTCAGCATTTGTAATGATTTCATTACAGTACTGAACAGAATTGGACTTTATTTTTTTGCAGATACCACTGTATTTGAAAAAGGAACCATTATTTCCTCCCTTGAAAAAGTGTGTACAGTACATTGGGTACTCTGTTCTGTGTGTATCTATGTCTCCAAATTAGTTTGTATCATCACCTCTGTTATAAAACTTCTTTTCTTCCACCACTACTCTGAAATTGCCTTTCATACTCAGTGTAACCTATGAATTGGTCCTGCGAGTGAGTCATTCCAAGGTTGTTGTTCTTCCCTTATAACTACATTTAATATAAAATACTGTGCCCTATGTTACGTCCATCTTGTTCAGATGGAACAGTGTCTGCTGAGATGGAAAAGCAGAATGCAATATCAGAATACATTTAACTGTAATAACGTCTCTAGAATCTTTCTTTTTGTGGTACAGAAATAACAGCTCTCCTGCCCTTATCACTGCTTTGGCTTTTAGAGCCTTGTGGTACCAGAGTATTTCAATCACAGGCTTGGCCTTGCAGCTCTTACCCTAGGAAGAATGCCACTGATGTCCAGAGGAGTTTTGCTTTCTTCAAGGACTGTGATTTGGCCTCAAGTCAGCTACATAACCCTATCTTAGGTACCCCTTTTTCTTATGTAAAGATTTACATAAGCTTTATTGTTCTAGATATCCTGCACATTTCTTGTATTAACAAAATGATACACCTGGGGTTAATTTTCAGGACTAATGCATTTTGTACATACTGGCCCTAAAGAAACCTTACCAAGAACATTACCATTTCCCATTGAGTGTTGTTTTTCCTATAAGTACATGTGCATTCCAAGAGCCATCAAACACAAAGATTTTAAAGTATTAAACCAGTATTAGCTATCGCAGTTACAACATCACATTTTATCTGTCCTTCCTGCAGTTGCAAAACTGTGGCTGAGGTTCATTTCAGTTGCACTTTCCTCAAAAAATAATTGGTTAGTTTTATTTTTCCCTGTGTAGTGGATCAATCCAAAAGGTACTTCATTAGCAAGACAGAGGCACGTGCAAGCTGCGAATCTGAGTTAAGAGACAAATGCACAAACCCACTGATACCCTCTCTGCAATACTGCCTGCAAGATTCCCTGCAGGTCCTTTTCCCAGTTAGTAGGATAAATATTGCTGGTAGTTGGAAGGGAACTTCAGTGGCTGAGGGAGACTGTCATGCCAGGAAGCTTGTTTTTGTTGTAAAACAATCGCATGGCTTTCCATCCACATGCTCTCACTCGGGGCTTTGAGAAACATGTGACTCATGCAAAGCCGTGATGCTCTCACGGTGTGATTCAGGCTGCCGCGTACATGGGACATCTCCATAGTTCTTGAGGACCAACTGTTACTACTCAAAAAAATTGCTGTTTCCTTTAAACCGCCATTTCAAATTCAAAAGCCTTGTATAAGTAGATACATGTAACTAAAGAATCAGTGTATTTTCCTGGTGCAGGGAGGTTGTCCATTGTTGTCTTTGAGCTGTTTCTTGACCCAGTTCTTTGTTGCAGTTTTGTTGCTCTGATCTACAACAGGCTGTGTGCATGCTTGAGTGCCGTGGGCTTGGGTGATGTGAATTTATGGCACACTCGCAGTACAGTAGCGTCCCATGCAGACACTTCCATGCCCACACAGGATGCCTTTGCATAAAGATACTCTGCTTTGAAAGCGGATGGGCATTATTGCTTCCTAGCCCTTCAGAATAAGTTTTCGTCTCAATTGGTGAGCTGGTCTGGTTTGCCATGTGACTGTAGGAGTGCTACCAAACAAAGAGGGGGCAGACTTCACCTTTTAGTTACAAATTTTAAATGGGTTTTAGCCAGTTCTGAAACTGTGCCCTAAAATTACATGGGGATTTTGCAAAACAGTGAATATACTTCAAATTGATGTAGGCGCTAATCTCTCTGTGTATGCAAACCCCATGTATACATCTACCTTAGGCATATTTGGGAAACAGCCTGTAGGTGCACTGTTAGTGCAGGTAATTCAAGAATGAAACATGTCCTAAAACCCACTGGTGGATGCGATTCCAGTGGCAAACAGTTCTACTTAAAAAGAGATTGAATATGATTTGGCGTTGGCAGCCCTGGCTAACTGAAGTATATAACCATTCTAGTTTGCAGTAGTTTTAAGTCTGTCTTTAAAACTGTTTCAGGAAGTCATTTTGAAGTAGAAATCTGAGAATATGAGATACACAGAAGGAAATGTTTCTGTCTGTCATGAAAAATCTGTATCTAGCTAGAGGCTGCAGGGATTGTGAAGAATAATGATAGTATCTCAGCTACGCAGTATGCATTTTTGACTGTCAAAATTTGCATGTATTTAATGCATTGAACTGTTTTAAAAACACTGTTCTTAGGATACTTGTCAAAATATTTTCTATAATGGATGAATTTAAATCTAATTAACATATTCATGTTTTAAACTTATGGGCATTTTTTTGTCCAAAGAAGTGCATAATTTATATTCATATATAAATCTGATATATACTATATTCAGATGTAGTATATAGCTCAGGTTTAAATTGAACTTGGATGATGTTCAGTCATAATACATCTTACTCGTCAATACAACTTTACATAGTTGTTCATTAATATTCTCTTAAAGGAGTGGATAAAGGTTTTATACCTACAACCTATCTCTTATAGCTGGTTTTTTTTTAATAGTGGAATAACAAAATGGAGATAAAGCTACATCGGAAACTTGTTTTGTGCAAAACTTGATCTGTGTGTGTAATACTTATAAATTATATAAGTATTAATAAATAAAAAGGTGCAAGAGCAAATAGCCAAGATGTCAGGTAAGATGACATCTATATAAACTCTCTGCTGAGTTCTGAGTAATCTTTTGTTAGTTCCTCCAATAACTCAGTCTAATCAAATACAGGGATGTAAGCGATATCATGTAATAGCTTCTTGGAATCAATAAATATGCCATGGTTTTGAATTACTAGCAGTGTAGATGTGGCTGATAAGCTCAATTGTTGGAAAACTCAGATGAAAAAATCAGATGAAAGCCAAATCTTTTATGAAACAGAAATAAAGCGTGTCAAAGTTCTACTTTGCACAAATTTGGGCAAATAATTARTGATATGATAGAAAGAAATATGCAAGTTTAGCAGTGATATCTTTCAGGATCCAGGTTGTTAACTATGGATAAACCAGAATTGTGGGTTAAAGAAATGGGATATCAGTTTTCTCAATCTTCAGAACATCTTCAGAAAATTGCCTTGGTATCAGTATTTAAATTAGAAACTTAGGTGTGATTGTGACAGAGGTCTATATTGGTTGCTTTCTAAAGCTTAAATACGGGTAAAGCTTTGGGATAGGAATCCTCCATAAAACTGGCATGGCCAGTTTAGAAGTAGAGATAGGTAACAGATGATTCCTCGAAGCATACTTTTCTTTGTTCATCTGGCTTGCCAATGTGCCTTAGTTTGTGACTCCCAAGCATCTAAAATTAATGTAACATCTTATTAAAAAGATGGTGAAGCTTATACATGGTATGCTAAGCTTGTGCATAACCACTGGTATGTAAAATCCATGTTGAAGGCATCCCTAGGTAGGAAAGAGTTTTCTAATGTTGAACAGCAAGAATTGCTAGTGTGTGCCACTGGTCTTTCCTGTCTGAGGAACCTCCTGTGAGTGTTAGCCATCCCATTCTTCACTGGGTATGGGTTGAACTGTGGTTTCTTTGCCCCACTCTTCACTAATGAGTTTCAGACTTCTTGACAGATTTTGGTGGTGGGGGAAATCTTGTTCAATTTGCATGGCCAAAGTACACTGAATTTCTATAGAAGATATCCAGCATATTTCAGATGGTATATGGGTTTATTGAATAAGTTTTGTGGTAGCTGGTCTTACCTGAGATGTTTGTGGAACTGGGATCTATTCATCTGAGACCCACCTATGCAATGGGTGCTGGTATTTCTGTGTTGGTGACATTGTGTACCAGTGCAYGGTGTGGAGGCTGACTGGGAGGGGAGCTGTTGGGACGGAGAGGCTGGTGTGTTGTCAGTGCACTTGTTATGGAGCATGAATAACAGTTTGATCCTTCTCCCCCACAGTATGTATTTTAATGGAAGCTCTATGGATAGTAGCATTTGTAGAGCTGAGATGTATTTAATGAAGATAATGTATTTTGTAACTTGGGCTGTTTTGGTTCAGTACTCATCATTTATTTATATGCTGGTAGCATCCATATTTAGTGCTGTATAAATTAATAATACTATATTTAGTAAATATGAACTATAATCATTGTGCTATTTAATTTGGGTCTAATAAGTACTTGCCAGACTAATGTGTAGTCATGTAGTTGGGCAGATGTACAAAAATGTCATTAACTTGTTTTGATTTGCGGACAGTGATGTATGTGGCAATGTCTGTGAATACTCCTGCTTTTCTTACACCACAGCTACCTCATTTGCCAAATATGGCTATGATCCTTTGTCCATGTTAATTGAGAATGGCATCCTTATTCATCATGTGCAGGGGTTTTTTCGGCCATTAAAGTGCTGTCCAAAGACTACTCAACTGAGGAAAACTACAGAATAATACAGAGTCCTTGTTTATCTGTTGTTGTAAGCCTTCTGTTTTATCCCATTGTAATGAATGGGAAAAGGAGATCTCACATCTGAATGCAGTGCTGTTGCTGAAGAGCACAAATTCCTTTCAGAACATCAACATTAATAATTGGACCGGGACTTGCCTGAAATATTTTCATCAGCAATGTCTCTGTTCAATGTTTCTTCTTCTTTTCTTTGACCTTCTGAAAAATAAGTGAAAAATGCATTAAGATAATTTACTTTAGTTGTCAAAAACTGTGTTTATTTCTTTGATAATAAAGGTTTCCATTCCTTGATTAAATTTATGTTTATATTTGACATTTTCCAGGGATGCATAAATTCGTATGACAGTTAAAGTCTACATACTCCCAGTACCTAGTGCCAGGTTGAGTTGAATTTGGACACATCACATAAATAAAAGTGGTTTTATGTTTCACCTTCATCTGGTAGGTGAGCACTCCACCTTTTCTTGTGAAACATAATCGGTTTTGACATGGCAAAATTAGATCCTGGCTATTTATTATCTGCTGAAATCAAAAACCATAACTGGGAAAGCATGTGGTAAGTCCATTGGAGCAGCTTGCATGCAGAGAAGAAAAGGGGAGGCATTCCAATTTTATAAGCTCAAGGTGATTTTCTCTAACACCTAGACCGTTTTAATTAATTACCCTGAAAGATTGAGTAAATTATTATTTGAATACTTTATGGCATTACATGTTAACATTTCAAGGACAAAGTGCTGTACTTAGCTTTTCAACAATGCTTCATCTGTCAGAATATATCTTCTGAATTTATGTAGTATACTGCAGTGTAAAGGGTAGTCAGAACTTGAGTACTATGAATTATTACAAGGAACCTGAGTCAAATATGATCTACTGAAATGGGAGCCCTAATATTTATGGACACCTGGTAGGGACCTGCAAATTAAGAAGACCACAGATCTTGCTTCTCAGGAATTAAGATTTTTTTAATCTTTTCCTTACATTATTTTTGCTCTTTTTTTTTTTTGACGTGAAAGTATTAACTGAATGCCATTAAAATGTTGGTTGTAATGCGGGTATAGGCTTTGCTGCTAATGGCATGTCTGTGAAGTACAGCACTGCGTATTTGCAGGGTGAGATGCTGCTTCACTTGCACTGCTTATGCAATATGCAGAGCACCTCCATTTTCTCTTCCTTTATGACTTTCAGTTTTGGCACTTCAGCTTTGGGAAGAAGACTTAGGATATGAAACAGGTACCTGCTTGGTGGACATACCTATATGTTTCATATAACCTGTTTAAATCAGTGGTGTATGTGAAATGTGATAGGTTGTTTAGATGGTGTTTGTAACCAAAACATCAGCTGTACTCCAGCTTTACTGGAGCTGTACTCCACAGATATAATCTTTCTTCCACTGGAAGAGCATACAACCTTTTAGTAACTTCATCCTACCATCAGTAGATTAGATTAAATCCCCATTTACTGCATTATATTAATATTTTCAATGGCACACTAATCCAAGAAATAAATGTGTCAGTTTCTATGGCTACCCTGTAATGGGCACAGCCATAAGACAGTGCCTTAAGGCCACATAAAAGACTTAATGTACAGATTGAATAGAAGCACATTATTTATTACTAAGCTATCAAGCTGAGAAAATTTAGTGATCTCATTTTTTAGATTTGCTCATTTGACCTGGGCCAATTTGCTTGGCTGATAATACTGAGTATTTAATACCACAATGTTTTCTCTAACTAATTTCTTTCAGAACAGTTTTGTGGAATGAATGATTTTTATACTCCTGTGATACTTATTGGTAGTTCTTTACATTTTTTTGTGGCTTGAAAATTAAGTAAGACTCTTTCAGCCTCTGAACACATTAGAATTCAAGTGTACAGCTATACAAAATGAGGGAGACACTCCTTTCTTCCTCCTCTCACATCTTCCCCCCAAACCCCAAGATATGTTGAGGCATTCTGAGCTGTAAATAACTTACCATGAAGTAAGATGGGGTGACCAACATGAGTCTCAGGGACTCCTCTGACTCTAGAGAGTCCTTGGGGCTGATGCCAGTTGGTCATTCAAAGACGGAGCTCATCAGCCTTGTCTGAGGTGGGTCCCCCCGATGGAGCACTGGAACTGTAACGTGCCATTATAATTTCTTACCTGGGGACCCACATAAGGAGCTTAGTTCTTTGAGGTGTGTGATATGTCTCTCTTCACCCTCTGCCCTGTGATGACATTAATACATTGCTTATAGGGTAAGAAAACCAGCCACCTGTGATATAGATTAATCCCCACCACAACTTGGCTTCCAGCAGCAGTGATGGTGTTTGCAAGCAACGAGCTGGTGCAGTCCAGGGCATTTCTGTGCTCATTCATAGTAGAAGAAGGATCAGTGTCCTTAGAGATGAATTACAGAAGTAAAACACTCAGGAGACCTGTTTGGCTGCAAGCTAGCATGAAGTGACTGGAGGGCCTGTTGATTAGAGAAGGTCTGGGGTCAGAACCATCAAATACCTACCTACCAGATGAGAGATGGTGGGAGCAATGAGGCAGCGTACTGTGAGAGCAGGTTTCTTCTCACAGTGTTTCTCCTCCTTTTGAGAACCTAACAGTACTTCGGGAAGTGCTGATTGTATCATGACTTGAATGCAGAGCAGTGAGTCACCAAATAATGTAATTTTGCTAAAAATTTGTTTCTTGAATATAATTTGAGGAATCTGCAGGTTATTTTCTTTCCTGTACAGAACTTGTGGTTATCACATCATTTTCAAAAGGTCTGTTGAAAGACAAAATTGTTCCTACAAAATTTTCTTTTACACTTCCTAAGAGAACTACTAATAACACTTTTAGGCTGCAACACTTGCCAAGAGCTGACATTTTCAGAATTTCAAATGTCAATAAAACTGCTTAAAACATTGTAAGGAGGCTGAGCGAAGACAAGAGAGACTTAGCAGAACATATTAGTGGTTTTAACGTGGGTCTACTTAAGCCTTAAAATTTATGTTCTGGAAAAGCCCATTTCCAGTAAGTCAAAATAACCTTCACGACAAGTTTTATCAACATAAATGCTAAAGACAAGTGACAGATATGTATAGTATATAGCTCACGTGGAATGCAAACATAAAGTTTTAACCCATGAGCTGGTTACAAAAAAAAATAATGTGTCCGTGAAGTAATATAGACCTAGGAAAGCAGAGGCTAACATCTTTGTCACCTCATAGTGACTAGCATTTACATGTTTTTTTGGTACGTGTTTGCCATTACCAACACTACATTTGCTCTTAAGTATGTTTGTCCGTTCAGGCACATCTAGCATAACTAACAAATGGTTATTACACAGTCTCACCTGAGGTCAGAATAGCTGATAGGAAAATATCTAGAACTATTTACAGTGTAAATGTTAGAGGAAAGAGGAAGTTTGAGACTTCTGGGCCTGTACGTGTTGAGCAAAAAACCTGGTAACATGGATAGTTTGTGGTATAAACTGCCCCTGCACTGTGTGAGATGGAGTGTTTTGAAACACTAAATTTACTAGACGTATGTTTTGTCCCTCCTGTGCAGCACCTTTATGTAATGTGTTCTGGTACATGGAAAGCACCTGATGTGCTGAGCACGTCGTTATGTTAGGGACAAAGGCTTATGCAGCAATGCGGTTAAACTGCTGTTGCTTCTCAAATTTTGTTTACTGCCTCAAGAGAAGAAAATTCAAGATTTCATCAGCTGCCTATAAAGAACTAGTCTTTACATTCAGTCCCAGTAAAGTGCTATTATCAGGACAGCCTTTCTGAGAGTTCAGGATACTGTACGAGTCATGCGGTCACAGTCATTCTGGCAGCACTTTTCACAATTAGTTCAGATGCAGTCTTGTACTTTCTAGGTTAGCAATGTTGGTAGGGGAATGAATGGCAAAGAAAACAATCCCTGTTTAAGCCTTTTGTTTGAAAGAAATGTAATGTTGCTAGCAACAAAATTATTTTCTATGTAGACTAAGACATCTTGTTGTGTTTATTGTATTCTGCAAAATACTGCGCATAGCATTATTATAAGCAAATGAGACTTTCCAAGTAACAAGTGCCCTCTGTTTAAGCAAATAATTTTCTATGCAAAGGTTAAACACTGAGAGATTTTTCTTGTTTGAGTCATGCTTATGACTTTGGAAAGTCACCAAGCAAGTATGCTTAAAAAAGAAAGTGTGAATGGAAAATTCTGAAGCATTTTGCCCTTTTGGTTCCTAAGAGTGAGCTATCGTTTCTCTCCACCATGGTCATTAATAATGACAGATGTATGTGGTGCAGAGTTCACCTACATTATTGTCAGTAACAGGGGTAGAGAGAGAATATTTATTACAGCAGAAGGAGGGAGGGGAAAGACATGATGTTGAACCAGAAGACAAGAGCAGAGTTCAGTGTTTTTCGTTTGGGTGAGGAGGAGGGTTAGCAGAGAGCATGCATTAAGGTTTCTTAGAAACTGATGCAGCTCTCATTGAAATCAGTTGAAATACTGCTACAGGCTGCTATGAGGGGTGGATTGATTGGATCTTTAATATATTGTGCTTTACAGTACTTCAGTACTGCAGATTTATTTCACCTCAGCAAAAGCTCTTACTGGTTTGGATTTGCAAACAAGCATGGTAACAATCTCATTTTATTTATTTATTTTCGTGAACCGGTCAAGCATTAAATCATGTTCATGAAATGATAAAAGGACACTCCCAGCCTGACACCTATTCATTTTGAAAATATGAGCAAGTATAGCTTTAGGTTGTGTACCTGTCTTGTAGCACAACTTGCCAATTTTTCTGATTTTTATTATTACATTGTCCTTTAAAAAAAAAAAAAACAAACCCCAAAATATCCTTTTTCTCTCTTATTTTGCTGTGTGAAAAATAAACACAGCATCCCCCAGACTAGTAGGGAGACCGATGAACTGACAGTATGTGGGCATCACAGAAGATTGTGTATCCGTTGGCCCACGTTTCATCCCACCTGTCTTGAGTCATTTAACTGTGTCATCAAGAATACTCTAAAGTCAAGGTAGAGACGTGGCATCTCCAAAGGGGCCCTTTAAATATTAGGAGCCTGAGTCAGTGACTGAGCTTGAAGGAATTCAGGCCTTCAGGTCATCATTCTGTTTAAAAATGCATTTGAGGAGATGGGCAATAAGTCCAAAATTTCATTTGGTAGTGAATGATGTCTGGATAGAAGGTTTGGGAATATGAAAACATGGTGTAATTTATTTATCACCTGAAAAATTATGTTCTACTTAAGAATTTTTTTCCCAGATGAACTTGCATAGCATGAAAGACAAATAGATGGAACTGGGATGCCTGACTTTTTGCACAAGATTGGATCACTGTACCTCTGCCCCCACCCTTTAACCAACGCGAAGTGATTTGTAAATTGCCCGCTTTAAATATAGCCTTCTACTAGTCACTTTGTCACAGAGTTTTGTTATAATAAGTAGCAATATTAAGTTACATTGGGTCTGGTATTTTTTTGATCTACTGACATAGATTTTTGGATCCATGAAGTATCCCGTTGATTCCTGTGAGACCTATGGGCTAGCACAGAAGTATGAGAATGTGGAATGTATTGCAATATTTGGGACCGTTATTTACAAACTGTTAAAGTATCTGGATACAGGTTCTCATTTGTACACCTGGGTTCCTGTACTGAGCTACAAATATCCTTTATTATTTGGGAGCATATCAYGACATATTTTTAATCATCAAGGTAATTATTGACTGTTCTGGAAGGAGAACTTATTAATTCACCAAACCATCTCATTCCAGTTGGTGTTTACAGTCTCATTACCTAAAGGTTATAGAAAAAAAAGAGGCTTCATAAAATGCCTTGAGAAGTTAATAAATCCAGGTCTTGAAGGGGAAAAGAATTGGTACATTACTAAGGGAAAAAACCATCCTTAGGAGCTGTTTACGTGGTGCTAGCTCTAGCTCTACATGTGATCGCTTCATCAGAATTAAAACAGTGAGGCGTAGGGCAGAAGGTTGTCGCTTGGTGGCCAGATCACCGAACAAGGGCCTGACTTTCACCATGATGTTAGCTGACACCTGAGGCATCCGTGCCAGATGTCCTTTGCATAATAGCCTGCTCAGCAAGCGAAAAAGTTCAATTCTCTGCTAGATTTTTGTCCAAAGGCACAGACCCAGTGATACTGGAGGACCCTTTTGAGGACCTGACAATAGAAACAAGAGCCACCTTGTAAAGGGAAACTCTTTTTGTTAATGAAAAAAATTACCAACATAATTTCAGTACTTTTCCCACTGTTATCTGCTAGTGTTTGCATAGCAGAGGCCCCCGGTGACATTGGCACAGATGTTTGTTCTTCAGCTGTTAACAAAAGGTATAACTATTTTGTTGTGTTTTAGAAATGTAGAAGTTTCTCTAAAGGGAATGTGTACCATGGGGCTGATCTTCACCTGCTGTAAGTTGGGATGCCCACTGGCTAGGTGGTGTTGAGCTGTTACATGCAAGTCTAAAACTTCCACCATCCTTTCTTTGGGCAATGAATTCTAACTTCTAAAAATCCTATTTCAACAGGTTTCTATTAGCTTTATTGGGTTTTAGGGGATGTTGTTTCTAGAATAACTATAATCAAGAAAAGAAATAAGTAACTAAACACCAGCAGGTTTATAACATTGTTATGTGGCTTACTTTCTGTGATAAAATGATAGCACTCATCCTTTTAGACAGAAGGTGCTTCGTTTTCTGTGTAAGGTAACCTGTTGGATAAAAACCTGTCCGGTTTCAACTTCTGTATATCTTATTATTTTGGGTTTTTTTGGCTTGACTTTTATAACAGTACATTAACCTTTTAAACAGGAGTCTGAGACCTGCTGCAGATATTTTTTCCCCTTTCTCTAGGAAAATAACTTACATGCTAGTGATCCTTTCCCATGTGAGACTGTCAGTTGAGGTGAATTTTATGTAGCAGCTGTCATTAATATAAGTACTTCAGTATTTCTGCCAAAATGAATGAGTTTAGAATTTTCTAGTGACTATTTAACAGAGAATAACATAAGAAAAGAAAATGAAATAATTATAGTGCTTCATCCTTTATTAATGACAGTGTAAACWACATTATAATTGAAAACAACATTCAGAATAAATACTAGAAAGGGGCTGCACGGGAAAAATAAGTAGGTTTATTATGTAAGATCTTTCTGAAAAAAACTTTTGAGCAATCACGAAATGTTGCTTATACTTCACGGCATTTGAAAGAAGTGCGAGTAGTTCTAGAAGTGGAAGAAGAAGAGCGGAGAAACGAGCCGTGTACTGCAAAGATTGAATTGTACTCCGGTATGTAAGGAAGCAGTAAGAGGAGATCTTGCCTGTGGTACAGGTGAGAAGAGTTGGAGGTCTCAAGTCCCCCAAGGTAGATGGATGGACATATCCTAAAACCTGTCACTGAGACCGCTGTAGACCTTCTCCTTGTGAACAGTCTCACTAAAAAAAGGCCGGCRAGTGCATGGGCTGGCAGACGGATTTGTCTTTCCATACCCAACAGGGMCCCTGTCGGGTCTGAGTAGCAAATGTTAATCTGTTCCTCCCCGTGTTGCTATCTGATACGTGGCTTGAGAAAGGACTGCTGCATTCAGTTCTGTAACTTGGTGCCGTATCAGCTCTATCTTCACGTACCAGGGCAGCAATGAATCTCTGTACTCTTTTGTGCCTTTTAGCCTGTGTTCAGTGTGTGGCTGAGCCCACCGCATTTCRTTTATCTCAGTTGTGTTTTACAATTTGAAATGTTTGCTTTTCTCTGCTGTTGCCTGACAATCAAAAGGTTATTTTCCAAGCTAAGTGAATAATAAAATACTGAGTTGAGAGTTATGGTGGTGATATGAGCGAAGTTAACAGAAGATCTACAGTCATCACAGAATCAGCTTTGATATACTGAGTTTTGTCATTTGCATGGTCCTGGTAATTCTGGAAACACATGAATCATGATTCCTTTTATTTTTTGGAGAATGATCTAATGTACAGATAAGTTATCCTCTTTATATTAAAGAGGCACTACAGAGGCCAAGTAATTCTTCATCTGCATGAAGTGTGTACATGTGCTTATATTTGTCTGAACTAAAAAGCAGTCGTTTTCTTTAACTGTTGAGTTAAAACTTGCTCTGGGCTGCGTTGCCAGATCCTACCAACTTTGCTGCTAGTTCTAAAAGGCTATCACAGAGTTTTGCCAAGAGTAGGCACAGTAGACATAGGACAAGTCCAAAGTAGTAAGCAGATCTTGTCTTCAGGAACTTATAGATCTGAATAGATACAGAAGAAGAGGAAAGAGTTATTTGACCTTTTTCATGTTTACTTGGTTAAATTTGTGTACTGACATACATTTACATTGCATTCAATAGGAAGCATCTCCATAGTAATTTAATATATAGAAACACATATAAACTGTAACTAAACATTGTGTTACATTATGTCTACAAGGGAAAAGTAGCGAGCTCCAATTCTGCAGGAGTCACCTTCTATTAGGGTTTCTTTCTATCCTTATTCTGTATGTCAGATGGATCGCTACATTTAATTAAGCAGTAACAATTGAGGTGCAGATTATTTCCTGGGGATTAATGACCAGCTGGACAGAGTTGATAGCCCAAGGTATTGGATAGATTATGCCGCATAGCCTCATGGATTAAGTATGAGCCCTATATTGTAGAGGTAGTCACTTTGAATAGTGTAAGAGAAAGCATCACATTGAAGATAAAGTCTGTATTTTTTATCTTTTGTTCTTTCAGCACCAAGTAGATCAGTACATATCCAGTTCTCGATCATCCCTTTTTCCTGAAATAATCTGTGTTTAAAATGACCCTTTGTTCAGGAAGACAGACCACTCCTTGTTTTAGTTCCATGTTGTCCTGTTGTAGCTGGAATGGACTAAGGAAATGACACAGAGGTTTGTAGAGAGATATTACATCTTTTTTCAAAACATCATACAAGCTTTTCAGTGCAAAAGTTATTTTCCAGGTTTATTATAGTTTGCAGGCGGCTTATGAATAATTTTGTCCTTGTTCTGCACTAGGTAATGAATTTAATTTAAGCTTTGTAGACTTTATTTCATTGCTTCTTCCAGTACATTTTGACGTGGCTGTTTTTCATAAAGATGTTGCATCTCAGCTGGAACTATACACATCTAGATCCCTTTTACTGGCCACCAATGTTTGAGGGTCAAATTTTATACTGAGTCTTTCCTTTTTTGTTCATGTTTTTACTTTGCATGGAGTTTGGGAAAGGGGTCATTTTGAGCATATAAGCTGGAGAACCAATGGCAAAATCACTGTTTTGAGCCCACACACGCTAAACGAGAGCATATCTAAGGAGGGCCCAAAGACCCAGTTTATACTCTAGGGACCTGTTGGAAGGTCCACTCCCCACTTTTCAGTAGATTTCCCTACAAGATTATCTCCATGAGCTGGGGGTTGGTCACACTCAGCTGTCTTTCCATCCTGAAGTCAGGACACGTTCATGGGCAAGTGTACAACTTTTTTTGTATTGTATTGTATGCAGCCAAAATCAGCCTTCTCCTGTTTGCAGTTGAGTGTACCCCAGATAAAGCTGCTCAGCTGTGGGAGTTTCTTCTGGACTGTTTTTTCTCCATGATGGGCTCATTCATCATCACTTGACCTGAACCATACTTTCTTATTTATGTCCATAGTTAGTTATTTTATTGTATTTCTTATTGCTATAGAGAGCTAGTTGAGGTTTAAGGTTCGTGCATATCATAGTACATGTAATTTTCTGTCTGCTTTCTTGGTACAATTAACAGAAATGGGGGATATAATAAAATGTCAGAATGTTAATAAATACAATTTTTCCATGAGTGCTTCCCTCTCATTCCTTTCATATTGCAGGTGTACTGTCACCACGATATCTAGGCTCAAAATGCAATATGTAAGAGAAGCACATCAGTCGCTGTCTGTAAATTAATGATTTTCTTCACCCATTCCTTGATAGAAAATGAAAAATTAATAATGTCCTAAATATGCCATGAAATATTCGCAGCATTTTTCTGACTTGAAAGAAGGAATATAGTATGTAGTAGTCCTTGTGGGCTGGGGTCTGTCCTGGCCTTATGCRTTTATGTTACTGTGGTAGCAATGGCATAAAGGTCTTATAAGGTCCAAGCTGGGATCAGCTGTGATTCTGGCTCTTCCTCTTGCAGGGTGCCTGGGACATCTCACATCCAGGGAGCTCTGGAGCTGCTGCCATGGCCAGGACCCTTGGGTCATACCTCCCTCCCCAACCTACTGCCGACCACATTGCCATGAAACAGGGAGCGCCTTGTGCCCCATGAGTCTCGGTCTCTGAGCACCCAAGAGCAGTTGAGAATACCCATTCTCAGGGTATAACACAGTTTATCTTCTATTGTGCTTGTGTAGAAAGCACACTTGAGCCTATGTTACATTTGAGTAATTGGCTGCAAAGTGCAGGCTTCTAAATTGTGAAAACGTGAGAGCCTCCATCTTGCCAAGCAGTAGGGGTTGAATTGCAGGCTGCCAGAGCTGAAAACAAAATACAGCTTGAGTGAATCAGCCAGGATCCTATACCACGCATAGACCAATGTTCAGAAGAAAACTTCATTAAAGAAAAAAATTTAAAAAGGAAAGGAAAAGGCTTTATGTGGCTATAGCTTGAATGATTTTCCCCTGTGCTTTTTTTTTCCCATACAGTAGATTGTGAACCATTCTTTTTTACTTTAACACATGGTAATTTCATTAACTGAAATCTTAATTTCAGTATGTTAAGTGCATACCTGTTGGAAAAAAAGATTTTTTTTTTTAATCAAAATATTTCTGTTTTCTATATTAAGTAAACATGGGACCTTGCATTATTTACTTTAATATAGTGATAATTCAAATAAATAAAAGAAGCAACCGAGCACATTATTTCTCTGGATAGAAATGGGAGGCAACTTGCTGTACACAGAATCTGAAGTATACTCGTTCAGGCATTAAGAGACCTTATGCAATCATATTTCATTTTCTATGTGAATTTGTGTAATTTGGATTTTCTTTGTAATTTATACTATACATTTCAACATCTGAAACACATTCGACAAATATCACATGAATGTATTGACTAATTAAAACATTTCTCTCTCTGAACATTTGAATAGTGAGGAATGTTTTAGTTTAACAATGAATAAATTAAACMTAGCATTGTGAAAAGCAAGGTCCAAAGGAATGAAAACTCCTATTTGTAAAACCTGTGGAAGAAAAGGGCTGAGGAATGGAATTGTGTGCCTCAGTGACATGGCAGTTCAGATGAGGATGTGAAGGTGTGATGAAAAAAAAGGGAGAGAGTAAGTTGCACGGGCATCTCCAGATCTGCACATGTCTAATGGGCAAAAGTATCTGGAGGGACCAGATTTTCTGGCTACAAAGAGTGACCCACTAGCAAAGCAGAGGAAGAAATCTAATAATTGGGAAGAAATAAAACTAAGATAGGGACTTGGTGCACTGGAAATAAAGAAGAGAAATGCACAGTCAGAAGATAGCTGCTCTGCAGCAATTTTTTGATATACTATCTCCACAAAGCACAACAGAGATAATAGAGAGGCCAGGAGCCAGAAACAGCTAGAAATTGCAGAAGATAGGAAACTGTGAGAAGGTACAGACTGCTGGGTGATCTGCACCAGCATCTGACAAAGGCATGACATGCACTTGGACGTTCCTTGTTGAAAAGAATCAATGCACTCAGCACCAGAGGAGCTAAAAGCAATCCATGGACTAGGGTTCTTTTTGGGACAGGTAATGCTGCCATCTGCCATAGATCCCTGTCAAGGTCTGGGAATAAACTCAGAGAAGAGGAGGACATTTCAGTAGAACAGCAGTATTGACTGGGTGATCATAAATCGAGCCAATTTAAATTTAATTGAGAGATCAGCAAAAGAAGACAGTTATTTTTTTGAAGGAAACTGGAAAACCCAGCAAACCAATGAAATTTTACCACAGAATGAGATTAAACTACAAAGAAACTGCATATATTTGTGTACACATAGTCACATATATGTACACCTCTGTACACTTATTTTCAAGTCTTATTCCTGAACTTAATTTTTCCAGTTTGGAAATGGGAAGATCAATAAAAAGAAGTCAAACCATGGTTAGAGAACAGTTATAGCTGGGACCAATAAGGAAAATCCAGAGAAGCAGAAAGCAAAGCAGTGTGTTGAGCTGTTATTAAGCTGGTAAATTGAATTGCTTGGCTTTTTTTCCAAAGTAAGAAAAATATTGTGTGGCTACAAGTAAGCATACATTTGAGTAAAAGAAGCATGTGTGGGCAGGAATTCTCATTTCCCATTTTGATAGGAGGAGGAAAGTCTTTTGCGGTCTCTTTAAAAGAGATCTCAGAATAAAGACCTGTGGATTGAAGAATTAAATATAAGAGAAACTGGGAAATTTTTGCAGTCAAAGGTGCAGACATTGAACTTTATTTCTAAAGCAGCAGCTAAAAAAGTTTTTAAGTCCTGAGGGACTCTGGGCCTGAGTGAAGAACCAACTCAAGAAGAGCATTGAGACTAAGCGGAGAAGCTATAAGGATTAAAGTCTTACCACAAAGGTGAAAACGGCCAAAAAGTAAAGCATGTTAGACTTTGCAAATGATAGTAAGACGAACAGTCAAGGTTTTTCAACTTTATAAATAAAAACAGAACAAGGAAAGTAGTAGTATAGCAGCTGTGCAGTACAGATAGGTAGAGACAACAAATTGTCTACAAGCATCTCAATACTTGAACTGAACATATTATATTCAGTCAAGAAAAATGATGTTGAGTAGTTGGGGAGTGTGGATATAGAAATGACAGACACCAATGTGCAAAATAATCTTAAGAGAGATAAAGGTACCACAATCAAGGCAATAGGATTCTGAAAGGACTGATGAAAGAAATCACAGGACCTTTTGGATTGGTTTTGAGATCTTATTTAATGTTTTCTTATTGAATGCTATGATTAGTCATACAAATAAGAGTGCATTAATTTGCTGATAACCAGAAACGGAGAGGCACCGTTGCTACAAAGAGTCACAGCATATCAAGAAAAGGTATGATGTGACCCTGGTTGTTGAAGTGTCAGGGGTGCTGCAGCAGGATGAATGCATGAAGTCACTTGCACACAGCTGAACAGCAGAGCTTTCTGCTGGAAGCAGGGAGGGGAGCGTACCAGCTGCTGAAGAGCGGAGCAACTGGAATAAGTGTGAACTGCCAAGATGAGTCGTGACGATAATGACAGCAAATGTCCACAGATTCTTCTGGGGAGAGACTTCTGGTAGAGTTGGGTAAAGTGCTATGTTAGACGCTGGTGAGATCGCCTGTGTCTGATCACCTGTATTCTAGGGAGACAAATTCAGAATGAACCAGGTATAAAGAAGGGCTGTTAGGATGATCACGGGAAAGGACAGCCTATTGTAAAAGGAACAAACGATGGCTATTTTTATGTTGACTTAAGTCCAAAGACACCCCAGCCGTCTCTAACAAGCGTGTTTTGGTCCAGTCCTCAGTAGCAGGGGACACGCTGTGGTATTCACGAGCAAGCCAGTGTAGCCCGCACAGAAGGTGGCTGAGGTGCTACCGTGCCTAGACTGAGCCTGATACCCGAGCGCGTGGGGCATGCAGGAAACGTCTTGGTTTGTTTAGTCTGCTAAAAAGAAGGATGAGAGAGGGGATTATTTCTCTTTATAACTATCTGAGGGAGAAAAACCCTAGGGAGGGAAAAGAGTGATTTCAGTCAAAGGACAATGTTGGTATAAGAACAAATGGTTATCAACTGCCAGTGAATAAATTTCCAGCCATCAGAACAAGGACTTTCCAGTACGCCTGACCAGCAGGAGTAATGGTGAGCAAATGGGACAGGCCTTGACAGCTGAAACTGAGGACATTCGCTTCTGTGCCTCTGTGTTTCCCTGAGTTTTGCCATGCCGCCTTGTCCTTTCTGCAAGCAGTGAACTAGTTAAATTGCTGAGTAACTCTAGAAACAGTGCAAACAAGCAGCAGCTGCACTATTGTTTCCAAATAAACATATATTTAAATGACCTGGTGAAGGATAAGATTGAAGTGATAAAGCAGTTGGTTGGTGAACGTGTACAATAGAAAGTGTTACTGTAGGCTGTGTCATTTTTTCCATTCCAAAAGTGTTCTTAATAAGTATTAAAACTAATCAATGACACATGCCTAAAACTGATCTGATACATTTTATCCCCATGATGAGGACCTCAGGAATGTAGGCATGGATTTTAAACTAAGGTAGCTTGCCAGCACATGGATTGAATGATCATGACCATTTCATGGAGGGATAATTAGCTTTTTGTTCTCTTTTGTTTTTAGCTGCTTTTATTATTTTAAAGGTATGTCCTCAGCCTTGTGTTCACAGTGAAACCACTTCCTTGTCTCCGACCTCATGGCTACACAAAGTGCTAAGTGAAAACCTTCATAGTCACTCTTTGATTTCTAGGATGTAGTGGTGAGTGGCAGGGGTCTTCCAAGAAAGTATCTTCCCCTTCTTTCTCTTGATCACTTTGAACAGCAGAATGAGATAAATTTTCATTTCTAAGGATATTCCAGCACTTTTCATGAGAAGTGGACATAAAGAAAAAGCAACGATGATGACAGCAAGTAGCTTCATTCAGAAGGAAAAAAATGCATCAAGCACAACCACATTTTTAAATTGCGTACTGGTTACGATTATTTCCAAACAGACAGAAGTTAATTTCTTTGGGTTACTGTGGCTGCATTCCATAGGCTTGCCCAGCACAAAAAATAGACTATCGTTTTTTCCTGACTCATGTCCCAACATAGTCAGACAGATTTATTCTCACAATTATATGTTTTCTCCATATATTTTAGGTTGCTGTGATTTTCATAGGTCTTTAAAAGGAATTGGTTCTTTTTTCTTAATTATGAAAATGTTATTTCAATAAATGCAATTTAATTAAAATGAGAATTTCTGCGCAAGCATTTAAATAAATACAGTATTCTTTTACAAGTATGAAAGGAGTTACTATTTGCTGTTTCATTTCCTCACTAATATGCTGGCATGTTTGGTTTGAACCTGAGCTTGTGGAAGTTTATTCTTAACCAAAGCAGTTCCTTTTTCATGTAAGTAGGTTAAATGTGAGTTGTAGAGCCCTAGGGCTCTTTTTGTTCAGTTTTAAAGCCCCCTCAAGTGGGCCTCTTTTAGAAACCTGGAATCATATGTTTGTAAGGTTGATCCAAATTACCATTAGAATAGCTCTTTTCAACTTTTTATTTATACAAAGAATCGTAAAAAATGCACCAAACTGACAAGGTATTAAATCAAACTGAATGAAGACAGTTAATTTTCTTTTTGCTCAACAACTGKTTTTTTTAATGGAAACTCTCAAATTGAAAAAATTGTCTGTAGAGTATGTTAGGGTGCCATGCAGTATAATAAAATCCTATTACTGTCAAAAAGGTACATGATAAAGTGCATTTGCACAAAAGGCACATATTAATGTCAATCATTTTCGGGTGATTTATATACTAACTGCAGTGTTTTAAGAAGATCAATATTCTTTGTTTTGACAACATTTCAGAGCCTTGTACTTTCCTGACAGTATTAATCTTTCTACCACAGTATGGTAGAATAATTTTAGTAATTAGTGAGTGGTCAGTTTGATGAAAAGATATGCAGTAACAGTACCTTTGAATATTACCAGGTAAAAACCATAATGCATCTTTGAGTAAGATAAACACAGTAATAATTCTAATTTTTAGTGGAATATAGTGTTATGTAATTAGTACAAAGTTCCTAAAGACATTTTCACATCCCCTAAAATGCATTTTCTATGTATGTATAATAATTACTCCCATCACAATACTATCGAAGTCTCCCCTAAGATATAATAATAGACAGAATTACAATAGTTTTGACACATAATTTTCTGATCTACTTCTCAGAAGGCATCAGAAATACTTTAATGTTTTTGTTTGTTTTCTTTCTTCCTCCTTTTCAACTTCTGTATGTTTTTCTCTTTTTATCCTTGTTTTACCCTCTTGTTTGTCATCCATTTGTTTTCCTTAAGGTTCTTATGGGGTTTTTTTTAGTGGTAGAGTGGCTAAGCAAAAAAAAATTATGCTCTTTCTTGTCTCCTCTTGTGAAGAATTATTAGTTTTTTCCTCTACTTGTAAAAACCCATCTCTCATTCTTAACTTGTTTAAGAAGTTCCACAGCTCCTGGAGAGCTCACCTCTGAGAAAGTTGCCTCCACAAAAGAAGAATCCTGGAGGTATTTTTGGAGACCTTCTGGAGAGGTACTGAAGAGTTATGCTTTTACTACAATCTGATTTTACCGTTGCTTACCTGTAACAGCCTGGCTCAGCTGTCTTTTACATCCTATACTTCTAGTTTCTGCACCACTAGGGCCATAACTTCAAAAGTCGATAACAGAGCAGTAATTTTCAAGGCTTTTCATGACTTTTAGTCTTACTCTATTTTAAAAATAACTGAGACACTGTTTGGAAAGCATCTCCAGTACTACAATTATTTGCTTATCTAAATAACTGAGGTATAGTGTAGGAGGTAGCTGCTGTCCAGTGGTTAGGTGTTCATGATAATAGCTGTAACAGCTTTGCAAAGGCCAGGTCTGTATTGTGTATTGCATAACTTAACTTTCACTTTCAGCATCCTAGATGTCTTGTAAATTTTTAGTCCAATAAAACTCATCGTAAACTATAGTAAGAGCTATAGGGTTAATTACAGTGAACAATTATGCATTTCTCTCTCACACATCTCCTCCTATTAAAAATATTTGCAAAGTAGATACTAAAAATACCAAAATGTACATACATAGGCTTTCATCAGAGCCCTGATGGCCAGGCTCAGGTCGCCTACCCTAGGTGTCCTGATGCCTGAAGAACAAGCTGACTCTTTTGTAGTTTGCAGCTGTACGACTGTACACAAAAAGGGAAACAGACAGCTGCATTTTAGGTCTTGTCTTCAGCATGTGAGTTCCCCACATTTAGGGACCCTCGCTGTAAGCATTCTGCCCTAGGCTGGGTCAGAGTGGGTCTCGCTGCCTCTGCTGCAGCAACTGAGCCATGATGTGGAAGAGAGGGAGAGGGACCAGAGAGAGCAAAAGGAGTCTGTGTGTTTTGGGAAGAAATGGGCTCCCGTGAGCTCCCGTGAGCAGAACCTAACTAAGTTCATGCTCAACAGCAATTTGTGTGTTTGGTTAGTGACTTGTGAACGCAACTTCTGCCTATGATGGAAACTTCATAGGTGGAAAATTCGTAGAGGAGAGTAACCACTAATTACGTATTAAATGTGAGCAAAGTGTTGCTTTTACAGCCCTGAGAACATAGCACAGCTTTCATGAAGCTGTGATGAATATTGTAGATTCCTACCATGAGCCATTGGCTCAGGATGGGGACAACAAAGGCAGCAGAGTTTGTCTGTAGCATGATGCTGTTCAGGAATACTCGTGGGTTGTGCAATTTATACCTAGATTGCTCATGGTTGTGCCTAATAGCCTGATCTAACTCTACCCTATCAGGGTGTTTTCTAAGATTTTATTTCTCAACCTGGAGGAAGAATAGTTGTAGGATAATCTGTTCATTGTTCACAGTGAGTTTTATAGTGCTTCATATAATACAGTGAACTGGTGGTGCTGAGTCAAACTTTCAAAATGATTGGGGAAAAAAAGAAAATATGAACACTTCGAACTGGCAACTAATGCCCTATCTCAAATAATTGACTTTCATGTTACAAAACTGGAAAAATATCATGATCGATTAAACAACGGCATGCCTTTATAATTTTTCTTAAAATTCTGCTCATCAACTTTCATATGCCTGTGAACAAATGAAAGTTGATGAGGGTATTGCATTGCTAAATGTACCGGATAATATTCTTTTTAAACATCTGATCTAATAAGCAAAAATTCACTACATGGTAAAAGTCAATCACTGTAAATATGTCTGGTTAGAGTTAAAATCTCTATTTTACATTTAGTTTATTTATTTAGCTAAAGAAGATTAAAGGTTAAGTTTTAGACATTTTTATGACTGCATTCATGGAAGTTTTTTTCTTCCTTCTGTTTGCCGTTCTGGCAAACAGGGCACTTCCCTAAGAGCACTTACACAACTCTGCACCTGTTCATTTGTATGGTTGTTAGGAAAAAATGGTTAAATTAGCATTGAACTCTGTGAGAGAGGGTTTTATTTTTAATTCAAAATTGTTGCCCTATGTAGAGCAGTCATATTACTTAGATTTTCATATCAGTTATAGCTGGCAAATTATTTTTCAAGGTTATCAGCTGTCTTCTAGTACTGCTTAGGCCAACCTATTCAGTAATTTCAGAAGAGGCTGTGATTTTACTGGATTCTGTAAAAAGAGCGTCCTGATCTCATTATGATTCCTGGGTGCTAGAGAAGATCCCTAACTTTCTAGTAAGGCTTGTATCTTCTGTGCTTCAGAAGTTCTCCTATTTCAGTCCTTTGCAGGAAATGGGCATTAAATTATTTTCTTTTAGAGAGGTATAAACACAGTGCCTTATTTTTACYCAGGTTGCAAGTCTTGGCTCTTTTCCTTTAAGGTTGCTACTGATTTTATCTACATTAAAGCCAGTGCTGATGGTGAACAAGTGATTCATTAGGTTGACTTGGCTGATACGATCAGCAGAATTGAAGACAAAAGTCCTTGTGTTCTAGGTTCAGTACAGTCTAAAAAAAACATTTCAGGTTCAGGCTCCTTATGTGGGAAGAAAAACAGTGCTGGAAATTACCTGTAGGAATCGTTGCACTACAACTGAACTGTAGCCACATCTTATACGATGTTGGTACTGTATAATAATCTCACATAAAGATACAGATACAGTCATGTGCATTTGAAGCTAACAGTTTGCAGTAGCAAAGCTGAAATTTGTCTGAAATAATATGGACTGTTTGCTTTACTAAAATTATTCACATGAAGGAGTCTGGCTTAGCCCTTGGATTACAAGCTTTGTTAAGTCATACTTTGCCAGTATCTGTTTAGCAGCGCTTAAGTAATAAATACATGAGGTGATGTTTCAGTGGTTTTCTTTGTTGAGCAGGAAATTAAATCACAATGTTCTGGTGAATTTAGAAGATTTTATTCTGTATTTCTAAAATGATCAATATGTCTTCAAGTGAAGATGAAATTCTTTTTCATATTCATATAGATGAATTTCATATTCATATGAAAATTCATATGCATTCACATTATTCAAGCTTGACAAAACACATACGAGTCCAAGGATCTGCTGTAAGACTTGAAAAGTAGCTTGCCCAGATAATATCAAGCCCCCGTCTCCCTCATATCTGCAGTTTACTTCATTTGCAGAAACACTAGTTAGTACATTATTTGAAACCTACTTGCAGAAGAGGTTTTAAGATTGAGGCCCCAAACAAATCACCTTCAGCTGTTAAAAGGTATCACCAATTCAAGCAGCAGACCCTTCATAATCCACTACCCTGCCATCAGGGCAACCATCAATGAAGGAAAAAGTATTGAACAAAAAGGAAGAATGTCACCATTTGAATCATTATTTCATGTAGCTCTGGCATTTTCCCAAGAAGTTATGCAAATTACAAAGGCCTGATTAGTTTGCATGATTTGAAAGTTAATGTTGTGAAAGGTAAATGTATTTAGATTGGTTTCATATTACTTGTTCGTATTAGACTTTTTTTAGAGTAAACCTTATCAGAAATTAGCTGCCTGAAGAGATATGCAGGCACAGAAGAAATTAGTCATCAAAGACAAATGCCAGCCTGAAGCTGACCAGACCTGAGTCTCCATTATCAGGTTTAAAAGGGGCAGCAGACAACTAAAGAAAAAGTCCTTTGAAATGGAGCCCAGGTTCAGCCCATCAGGGACCACATTTAGATTTCCTGCGTTTTCTTAAGCGTTCTAATTTGACATACTCTTAAAGATGACATGAGGGTGTGATTATATGTAATTCAGCTTCTGTTTTCTTCCTCTGCTTAAGTTTCTAAAAATTTCTCACACTAATTTAATTCTGTGTATCCTAAATACATCCTCACATATATAGGTAATTTGCAGTGAGTAGTTCTTAAGTTCAATTTAATTTGAGGCGTTCTGTTTACCTTTGTTGTTTTTTGCCTACTTTTTTGTTTGCATGATACTTCACTTTGGGATATTTTATAGCGTGAAGAAGGATATTTTTGCTTGGGAGCCAATTGGGATTGCATGCAAGAAGAAAGAGATGCAGTGTATTCCCTCCCCTTTCACGGCGTGACTAAAAGAAGCAGGGCACGTATGGGTGTTTAGCCATTGCACAAGGGTGTATGTGAAAGCAATTGAAGTATGTGAAAGCAAGCTTACAGGAGCCATTGTTTCCCCCCATCCTGTTGGAAGGAACCAGAGCTGCCCCATTGTGGGGAGGGAGAGCACAGTACAAATCACTGATTTCCGTGCCACTCACAAACTGTGGGAGAAGCAGAAAGGAGCTGCGATTCTTGAGTGAGCATTTCTTTCCTGGGCATTTCACAGCTATACACTACCCTCCACATGCAGAGAGAGGCTGAATGTATTTCTAGCCTTAATTTGAATTCAGTAGTCATAAATTGCAGCAAATGTCAAATTCATAAAAAATGCTTAGTAAACTTGGAAAAAAGAATAACAATGTCTCTGGTGTGTATTCACATTTTGTAATGAACAGGGGTGTTGATCACCGTAGGTCTATTCACTCCATTTGCTACTATAATTATGTGTATTTTAAAAAGACCCAATGTTTTTTCATGAAATACATGCTAATACGTTAAGGTGCTACATCTCTTACGTGTGGAATCACTAATTCTGGAAGACAGGAGAAGACGATTAGGTAGGTGAAGTATCACCAATGTTCTGAAGTTGGTGTAAAGACTCCAGTTGAGTTCAGAAACCTAGACTCAAATTTTCAAAGAGCACCTCTCCAGCATCCTGTGCAGGCAAGCTGCCTGTTGCCAGTAGTAATCAGTGGATAGAGATGGGTTAGTTGTTTTTTTGGATATCATAACTGGTAACAGTAAAATTCTCATGCTTATACTTAATATGTCATGATGCACGTAATTCTTGTCTTAGAAAGCAATGTCATGGATGCTATTTTTTTTCAAAATTTAGAGCCATTTATAGTATTCAATACTAACAGACTGAAAACCTGAACTCCATATGTTTTTAAAATAAAATACAGTGGGAGCGAGCAGTTTTCATTATGCCTTTCATTTGCTGTGCACAGTCCAACATTGCTCTTTTTCTTGTGCTATCATATTTTTGAAACTATTTTTTGATTTTGTGGTCATAGTGCTTCTTCCATTTTTAACGTGCTTCTCTTACTACTTTTTTAAAAACTTTTTCTTTTCTTAGAAATGACTCTGTTCCTCCCCTCCCTCTCCTGAAAATATTACTGAGGTCTTTTACTGGAACAATAAGTCTTKCAGTGTCCTCCATTTAGCATAAAGAAGTTAATTAACTTCAGTTTTAGGTGATAAAACTTTGTAATAAATATGTTGATCTTACACTTGCCTGAGTTGCACTATGTAAACGAGAGAAACTTTGAAGTCAACAGAAATATTATCTGAGACAGTGGTAGCTGGGCTTTTTGAGATAACTTGAGACTGAAAATAGCTCATAGTATATCAAAGCAGGAATTATATGAGTTATAACGATAAGATTGCTAGTGGGGAAGCAAGACTATGTGAAATTGAAGGAATATCCTGGTATCATTGTATTAGCTTTCATGAATTCTGGATGATGTTGTGCATTTTGGTTTCAGCAGTTAGAAGTCTTGTTTGAGTGTATTTACAGACCAAAACTTGTAATGGTTTTTATATGCTAATGAATTTCAATCTTTTATGTATTCATAAGAAATGTTTATAATTGAGTTAATTACATCTTAAATCATTTATTGCTATTATAATACAGCTATTTGATTATATATTAATATAAAAGCTTATGCTTTTTGAATACCCRGTTTAAAATAACACTGGTATATCTGTGGAAGTCTTTGTATTTTTATCTAYTTTTTTTGACATTCTTTTCAATACTTTGATCTGTAATCATGATGAATAGGCTATTACACAATATTCTAATAACCCGAAGACTATGGAAATAGAGTTTTTATTTTGTATACTCCTGTTGCAAGGGAGAATAAAGAAATAATGTCCAAAGTAAGAGACATAAGATTAAAAATGTTGGACCTGTTCTTTCAGGGTCCTCTGTGTAAGACTCAGTAACTTTTAGAAAATGCTCAAAAGCAGTGATTGTTGTCTTACAGCATTTCTTATAGCTGAGCCCAAGATCATTTTTTACTCCATCTTTGGGTACCTTTAGAAGTTTGGACCTGCAGAAACGCTTCTAATGCATGTGAGTAAAGACTGTATGCCTGAGACCTACATCGTGCTCTTAAGGCTTGAGTTAGAGAGGTCTCAGAGCAAACTCGGTAAGGTGACGTTGTGTTGTTACAGATTTTATCCTTCATATAAGCCATTATGCTGGGGTTTTCTTTCAGTTGGTGGTTGTTGAGTTCCATATCTGAAAACTCCAAAGGTTAATCCACAAATACAAAGTCATGTTCCTTCTCTTATTACTACCTACAGATTGATCCATGTGCTTCATATCATACTGAGGAAGTGCTTGTTCGAACACAGTAATTCATTCTGTAAAGCTGTTTGAGATACATGACACTTAAAGAAAAATGGTCTAAAAATGCCAGTACAAAGCAAACCGTGTTATAAAGGCTGCATTGCCAGATATAAGAAAACTGAGTTATTGGTAAGTATAAAAGGAATGAAAACAACAGCCAAAATTATGGTTTATATTTTTTCTAGTCAGGACAGGCCAATATATTTCCTAGACAAACCTGCTGAGATTCTGCAGGCAGTGCAGCAAGGCTGAGAGAATGGTTATTTTAGAGTGTGTGCAAACCTATACCATGTGCTTCATCAGTTTTTGTCCTGTTTGTTAACCTAATGAAGCGAACTTTCAGACAAAAGATGCCTTATTATCTTTATTAATCAAATATATTAAGAAATGAGGAGGAACAGGCGATTGCCCCAGTTTATATGGAGAGTAGGTGATTGAATATTATTGAGTCTACATTTCAGTAGAATTAATGTTACTCAGTATCAGAGTATTATGTGCTTTAATTTAAACACTGTGGATAAATCCTCTTCAGTCTACAAAGCATTTTTCTTCAAGGCTTTTCTGTGTTTTTTTTCCTAACATCAATAGCAGTTATGTGTATGCAGCAAGAGCAAAACTTGTATCATTAAAATCCTGTTTGCTCTTTATTCAGAAAAATATTGGTCTTTGTATGGAAATACTATATTTGTGCATACAGATCAATTTAAACATGCTCCTTACACATACATCCTATGCAGAAGTATCTTACATCATAGTCAGCTGAGGAAGCACTAGTAAAATATTCAGTACATTTACTTGAAAAGGAAAAATGTTGGTTATCACAGTGTTGTGTTTTATATATATTCATGGGATATAAAACGTAGAATTCAAGTCATGTAGCAAAGGTAGGTAGGAAACATTTTAATTCCTAGAGTTTCTCTGAAACTTTTACTAAAGCTGTCCTTTTCTGTCTATTTCAAGTTTTTCATGTAAACATGTAAAAATGAAAATTTCTTTTCTGTGATGATGAAATAAAAAGCAAACCAAGATAGAATACCAGTTGTTACGTGCTATATAACATTTCATTTTAGATTTAAACAGCTGATATAGATTTTATTTTGAAAGGTTGATATCCTTCTTGGAACAGGTTATGGAATGTTCACATCATACAAAAATAAATATATCTATAACCTTCAGATTCGCTGAGGGCTCCCTTATACCTATATAATATTTTTTGTTATGACTATATCCACTGTAAGTTGGGAAAGTTACATTAAGTATCACTATAAGTATGGGAAATTCTGAATACCTCTTTGGTTTTTGTAAATATTTTGACAGAATTTAATAGTGAAGGGGGGGAATTATTGCAAAGCAAAACAACTGTAAAATATTTAGAAACAAGAGTAAAGTTTAAATATTGTAACATAAGTTTCTTGATTTTATGAGCTACATCTCATTTTATAGTCAATTTAGTGCACTTTTGTGTTTTCATACATGGAAACGTGTGTGTATGTGTCCATACGTGTRTATGTAAAACTGAGGCAGTACTGCACGTTAATGACTTCTTCATGACTAAGCAGATCAGTTCCATGTATGACATGAGAGTTTTAATGGGAATCATATTAGGAATACTTTTTGTAAGTTTTTTAAAACTGTCATGTAAAGTACATCAGAAATGCTTCGATGTGATCTCTGCAATAATGTATAGATTAAAGACACTGATAACTGAGTATGTTCCATTGCCCTGCTTCTTTCAGTCAGCGCCAGGATTGCTTCGATACCAGTCTGCTTTGGTCGTTTTACTCAGATTTTATCTACGATAGGGTACAATGTCTAATAGACGTTTTCGTTCTTAAATCTAAACACATTGTCAGTGTCATGGAGTCCTCTACTCCACGTCAAAAAGGGAGAAGAATACATTTTTGAGCCTTACACTGAAGAGGAAAGGGTTTTCAGTGACGAAAACTCACTTTCAGTGAAGAGTTTTCACTCCTCATGTTTAGTTTTAGCAACTGGACTGGTATTTTGGAGCTTTGTACACATTGAAAAGGTGCCTGCATTGATCAGCTACTTAATTACCATTGATTCTCAGTGTGAGTACATAATCTCATGGCACAGCCTGAGTAACAATCGTTAACATTTGACTAATCAATTAACTATTTCAGTATTCATGAAGGCAACAGATAAGACTGATTCTCGTTTGAAAGTTAGCACTGCAGAAGAAATACCAGTTTTCCTAATTTAATAGTAAATATTTAATTTTCTTTAACTGAAATATATGAGACATTTTGATTTTTTATGTCCTGTATATAAATGTATCAAATACTCAAATCCTCACAGGGAGACTGCGGCTCAGAGGAAATGTTAAACAGCAACATGTGCTTACTGTGGTCTTTCCACGTGTGTATAATCTTCATTATTTCACCCTTGTGTTCAAATCTTGCATCAGTTCAGCAATTCTGATGAAGTAAATTTAGGACTCATAAAAAATACCAGATTGACAGAAATGGAAATTTAGTCTTCCTACTTATCTGCTAAATGCATGACCATGGAGAGACACAGATGAGAACATCAACACGTTTCTTCCAGTGGCACAGCGGCTCTGGAGGAACTCTGCAAAGGTCTAGATCATCATTCAGCTCCTTGGCCAACTGCTCCTTGACATGCATTTAGGGCAGATGACAGATGCTGTTCAGGAAGAGTGTTTCTGCAGCTTTGTTGCCTGTCTCTGCAAAGAGCTTTTCTGGACAGTCTGTATTTCACATGTCTGTTTCTGCGCCATGGAACGGGAGAASAGCCACGGCTGAGGTCTAGCTTGGGATGCTACAGTGATCCTGCTGGGGGGCCTGG
The DNA here is from genome assembly GCA_035582835.1 of Phoebastria nigripes. Lineage (NCBI taxonomy): Eukaryota > Metazoa > Chordata > Aves > Procellariiformes > Diomedeidae > Phoebastria > Phoebastria nigripes. The sequence goes on from JAYKAV010000322.1 coordinate 912,274, forward strand.
TACCACTTTAATGGTGTGAGCTATGCAGTTGCACAACGCTGGCTTTGATATGAGAGCTCATGCTGGCTGGCTCTAATGGGRGCAAAAGCCTCTTACTCCCCTGTCAATTCACAGGAAAACTTCGCTTTCATCTGTTAACCTTTCGGGACTGGTGACCTAGAGATGGGTATGCCTGCAGTTTGTTACCAAGTTCTTTRTTAATTTAGTTTTTCTTATTAATGAGTTCTGTAATCATGCATTGTGAAAATACTACTACACTTCAATAACATTACCCATCTTGAAAGAGTTGCTGGGAAATAGGATTTCAGTGAATTACTAAAAAATGTTTTTCTGTTTAACATAACAATACCTATACTTTGTAGAAAAGTGTAGATACTGGGGAATTATCAGTACCTACAATTTTATCAGTGCATACAGCTTGTTTTCCTGAGTATGCTTTAAGAAGCTTTGCATTTCTGAAGTTAAAACTTTAACCGTTGTTTAGATTGCCTTGTATCCCCCAGAGTTACCTTCTTTTTAACCAGTTCATGATTTAACGGAGAGGGATTTTTCAAAAAAAAACCCAACCAACCAACAAAACTTCTGTAGAGGAACTGAAGTCAGATTTTTTTTTTTGAGCAGAATAAAATGTATTCTGTTGTTTTCACTGGTTAACAGTTCTTTAGTTTTCTTGGTAAATACTGCACATAATGTGTTCATCTTCAATTTAATATTTCAGTATGTTAAAGTTTATGATGACATAAACATTTTCTTGTCAAGTAGTCCCTGTGTGACTGAGGTCACTAAAAACAAGGGTCCTCACCTCCTTCACAGTTTTGTAAATCAGGGGAATTCTGTCAAGTCAGTGGAATTAAAGTTGCATGAGATCACAGTGAAGTCCAGGGATATTACTTGTGATCATTAACCTGAATATAGGCTGCAGAACTGGATCYGTCCGTGCGCAGAAGAGCCATACGCTGACAGTAATACTCAGAAAGCTCATAGAAGTGATGGATGAATTCTTCAAACTTTAACATGTAATAACTAGTACGTACTTAGATGTCAGTGGATGTAGCAGAATATGAGCGGGAGTGGCAGACATAGCCAGCTGCTCCATATCCATGCTATATTTGGCCCAGTAGATTTATAATGCGTTCTCGTTCGCTGGCATGTCTTCATTCAGTTTCATCAAGTATGAGACACATTGTTCCTGCCTTTACTCACTGGCTTCCTCTTCCTCCAAAAATGAACTTCCGCAGGTGCAGAAATCCTTTCAAAGGTGATCTTATAGCAAAGAAATAGGTTGTGAGAGTTTATGTCCAAGAAAGTCCAAGCATTTGCGGTAAGTTTTGCCCATCACGGTTTCTAATCCTAAACAAATTGATTTAAATAGTAGTGGAAGTTTTGAAAYGTAACATCCACAACACATAGACTATGTTCCCCCTTAAATAAGGTTCTTTTCTAAGTCATTAAATAGTAATTTAGTACAAATTGAAGCTTTTTCATAAGATGAAAGATACGATGAAGTAACCAGCTACAGAAAAACACCACCAACAAAAATACGGTTGTTTTTTTCCCCAAGAATAGTAAACCTGATCTTGAACCACATTATGTTCTAATTCAAAGATCAGGTTCCCAGGGATGTTGGAAAAAATGTTCATTACTTTTCTTTTTGTTCTCCCTGTAGTGGATTTATCAAGGAAGCTTTTTTAACAAAACAATTTTAGGCCTCCATTTTACATTTTATTTTCCGAAGCTTTATGGATGAAAGTACTTCTTAAGCGTGATCTTGTACACTTATTACTTTTTAACTGATTAGCAAAAATGACTGGAATACTTCTACCAGGCTATATTTCTGAAAGGTAGCTCAGATAAATTTCTACAGTAGGATTGCTATTTACCATAACACACTAGAGAAAACATGGTTTTGAATTTGCTTTAGACCTTAACCTGTTGGCAGTTCCTGAACTGGGCAAGAAAGAAGTGTCATCTGTCAGATATTTGTGTTCTTCATTCAAAGTATTGCTGCAAGCACTTACATTTATTTTCTCCATGCTGTCAAGCTGTGATTTCTTTTTGCAGTGACACTTTTATCTGTTTATTTTGGAATGCTCAGACTTTAAGTGACTAGTTCTTCAAAATTCTCAATTTTACATTTTAAAATAATTTCTRTATCAGTGTAGCTGGAGATGCAAAGTGTTTTTCTTCTTCAGATTATAAATCTGAATCTCCAGTAATGCTTTCTAAGCATTATTTCCGTTGTCCAGCTACACGATATGTGTAAATATGAAGTAGAAAAAAGGCCTTATTTAGAGTGATTCACCCACTGTGAATAGAAATGAGAGTATGGTGAAAAAGAACACAGAGTGGTAGCTTTTACTTCTCTTTGTGTAATGAGAGTGCACTTTGATGAGGAGTGGGACATGGAGATGGATGCAAAAATGCTGCAAGTCGCTCCAACCTGGGGCTGTTCAGGTCTCATTCCCAGGGATCTGACAATGGCTCTCTTGCTGGTTTCTTCACTAGACCATGTCCCCTCTGTGCATCAGGCTGGCAAATCCAGGACTGGGGAGCATGTCCCGGGATCGCAACAGGGMAGCTTTTTCAACCCCCATGGCTACATTACTCTGCCAGTGGAAGCTAGGCCTTGTAGACCCCCTYCCCATCCCTCTGGGGGATGGAGTATACGTTATTTTCAGTCTGCTTTTAWAATTCTGCTCCTGGAGATAGAGTAATTTTTTTCTGATTGAACTTCTTTCTTCTGTAATTCAGAAATGAAACTGAATATTAGAATATAATAGAATTTGGTAGCTACTTCCACTTCATGTTGTTCTTTGAGCTTTTGCCTGGTATTTCAGAGATGGCACACATTTCTTTCAGAGGTTTTCAAACTGAGGCAATGTCTAAATGGAGAGTTGGCCACACTTTGCATGGGTAGATTGATGAAATATTGGTTAGTCTCCATTTACGGGGAAGAAGCAGTGGGCTTATAAATATTTAGTTAAGGAAATTGTCTATGTTTTTCTTTCCCAAAAGGGAATGTTCTCATTTGTGGCCCAGATCCCCTCCAATGTGGTGACAGCAATATCAGTGTAATTGAGGGAAGGAAAGGAGGTGGTATAAGGACTCCTCTGAAACTTTTGACAGGAATGTATGTTGTCCTGCTGCTCATCTGGATGCTCTGACTTACCTTTCGTCCATGGCATTAGCAGAGTTCAAAGCTGCCTTTTCTGGCCAAAGTGGAGCACTGACTGAGGACATAGTAGCCAGGTAACACATGCAACTGCCAGATGTGTGGCTGCCACCTCCGCCAAATGTGTGTGATTGGCATAAGCTACTTAAATTTTCAAATCTGTTAATTATTGACAGTTCTGGCAGTGTTGATGGCTGCAGTCCATCTTTTTTTGATGAGCGTTATGTAGAAATAATGGATTTTTGCTTTCTGTAGCTTAAGACTCTGCCATGGTATTTTTAACTCATTTTTTTTATAATCCCTTCGAAATTTGCGCTGAAATAATTAAATCTGTTTTATTTTCCCAACATGCTACTTACGTATTTCCTTACGGTATAACGAATTGTTTGCTAATGCTGCACTGTGAGCAACTGAGTCATAGAAAATAGAAAAAAATAGAAAACTCTTCCCTCTTGGAAGAGGGAGGGTTTATTTACAAAATTTATGTGGAAAACAGAGGAGGAAGAAGTATAATATAGTCTCAAAACAAAGTAGTGTTGCATAAACTCTATGACTGACTCACACAGGTGTCATAGATCCCAAAACAAGTTTGGCACAGGAGAGAGGAGGTAGGAATATAGGAATATGGGCTGGAATCTAACCCACAATGCCATTGCTTTTGGAATAGTCACACAGTATCCAGTATGTGCATTTTGGTAAATGTATATTTTGGTAAAAAGAGTGCTTTTAAAATTTAAAACTGCTCTGAAAATTAATTAAGATATATTTATTCCTGTTTTAAATTTTGTTCTAGTGTTTCAGTGGGTGTTTTGCTGTTGTTTGTTTATGGGATATTTATCATTCCATTTTAAATGTATTAGTACACATGTAAACAGCAGTGCATACTTGAAAATAGAAATCTGTTTAAAATTAAGTCAAACATGCTCCACTTCTAACTGGCTCTCCAGTTTAGTTATAGATGTTTTATTAGGAGTCTAAAATAAATGCAAACCTCTTTCTGCACATCCAGTTGTATTATTCCTTGAGAGGTCTCAGCTAATAAGTGAAAGTGGAGTCAGGTCAGCTGTAGGAACTGGGTGATATAAAGCCCATCCTATTACTGAACAAGTTCCAGATGGAGCTCATGGAACAGCTGTTAAGTCTGGAATTGGAGATGCAATAGCCACCATAGTAAACGATTTAAAAATTATCATCTGGATAATAAATCTGATAAATGGGCRTATATACTCAAAGAATACTACGGTTTCTTCTTGAGTTATCTCAGTCAGTTATTCAGTCTTTCAGCTGAATGCATTCACCTTAGCTATATCAGTCAAGGGTGCAACTCATTGATCTGCTTTTATGATTTCTTTACAAAGCGAGAATTTTCTCATTATTCCCTCTGAAAAATAGATCTACAAGGATGAAGTTTCATGGACCTAGCAAGATTCCTAAGTGTCCAGTGCTAGCAATAAATCTCACCCAAGCATAGACTCACCCCATGGACTATCTGATTAAACACTACAGTCTTCATTCTTCACAGCAGTGGGTGCCTGTCACCTCTTTTTTCTGAATACCTCTATAGATAGGGATGAGTTGTGCCAGATGAAGCATGAAGGCAGAAAACAGCCAACTGAATGACACAAGACACACTTGGATGTCAACTATCAGCAGCACAAGAAACTCTTTTATGAGTCTGTTACATCTTTGATGTAACCCAGAGATCTTTCACTCTTTACAAGAGTAGTCACAGAATAGTCAGTGACAATATATCTTAAACAGATTCATAAAGGATAATGCCAAAACAGAGCACTGCAGTCGTCTTAGATGACGTACATTCATAGATGCAGTGCAATAACTTCTAATTATTAAATGAGACAATGTAGGAAACTAGATGTCTCCGTAGTCCAGAGAAACCCATATGTGAATAACAACTCTCATTAAGCAAGAACTGTGCACTAACCATGATGTTTTGTCCCTGACCATAGACCCTAGCAAAGCATATTATGAAGGGCTTTAGCCCTAGTTCTCGGTGTTTTGCTCAATTTCAGAGACTGAAGCTCTGCAAGCTTGCAGGAATGATCATGCTGGCCCTGTGAGGGCGACTCAAATCCCTCATGTATGTTCATGTCATTACTGCCTGAAGTCCCCAACATGTCTTGTAAGCGGGGGGGGGAAATCTAGGAACACCCTCTGGGCAATCAAAAATAGCACAAATAGGACGTTACTCAAAAGGATACTTTAATGTTCCAGAACTTAATAGTCTTCCCATCTCCAGTACTGTAGGCTGCATCCAGGATAATTTTTTATGGTAAAATGTGACACTTTAGAACTCTTTTAACATTGGACTAGTTCTGGTTAGGGGAAAGGCAATAGCTATACAAAGTGGGGGCTTCTTATATTTGTGTGAAAGAGTTGATAGTCATCCTACTTACAGATCTTTCAGCTCAGAAATAACTGAGAGCAATGTATTATTTATTGGCTGTCTACCACATATGGTTGGTGTAGGTGACAAACTGACTCTACTACATCCTTTCAGATCTAAAATCATGAGTTTTTCACAACTAAGGGTTATAATTCTACTACACGAGTATTTTCTGATTTTTTACCCTTTAACAGTGAAGGAAACAAAATGCAGTGGTCCAGTATATCCAATAATGTATAGATAACGTGACCTGCAAGAGTCTTTTATCCTTTTGGATCAGATATCCTTCTTAAGAGGGTATTATTCATATTATTAAAAGGACAACAGCAGAATTTGCTGGGTTTAAGTTACCTTAAAGAAATAGAAACTAATTTGAAAAGAAGCTTGCCAAAGTTCAGCCACAAAAAGGCAGTAGTGGATGAAAAGATAATTTTAAAGAACCTGAATAATTCTTGATTACTGGGAACTGGATCACAAGCTGGAGAGCTTCCTTACCTTGTCTATAAAGGTAAACGCCACACGTCTAATTGGAGCAAATGGTGATATGGAGTACTCAAAACTTGCTAAAATTAACCCCAAGGTGTGCAATGGAGAATGGAAATCAATGTTTCATGATTTTTGCAAATAAACAAAGATCCTTCCTATGCTCGGACATAGTGTTTACTTAGGTTTAGTGAATTTTCACATTCAGGTCAAGATTATATTCAACATACTTCCAGATTTCTACCTTTACTTGTCCATGAGTTCATACAGAATCTATATCACTTCTATCAACAGCAGATCTTAAGTAGTCTTTAAGACATTTGCGACCTTTTTAAAAAAAGACAGAAAGAAACAAATGTAGCAGAGAAACATCTGTGCTGTAGTATAGTTTCCACATAGTGAAAATCTGAGTATAGGCGTATGAAAGTTGCTTAAAATATCTTCGTTTCTGTGTATCCACATCAGAGAGTTATCTGGGTTAAGCCCAGTCCCCAGGGATGGCTATGGTTCAATTTACATACAACACAAGTTTGTTCTGGCTCAAATGGGCCTCTAGAAATGGCTCTACTAGACAAAAATTGCTAGAAAGCTGATCATTCCTCCTTTGCTCCCTTTGGCTTGTAGTCATCTCCTCCCAGATGTCCCTTCTAGACTTTGGTGGGTAGAAAACCCACAGCAACCACAGAATGCCCATGTTTCTTTTTTAAGCAGTTTTCATCAATGCTGCTATAATTTATGTAGGCTCAGTGATCAGTCCCGAGGTTTTAATCCATTTCTGAAGGAAACATGGCTTTTAAGATCAGGTTGTCTCTTTGCCTGATTGACAGTCTTTTCCAGTAAGACTTAGCCTGTTTCAAATACAATGAAGTTTCAGAATCATTAAGTTACTACAAAGTTTCATAAAAGTACACATGGCATTTGAGAAGAGATTTGTTAGTAGTCCCACAACTACTAACAAATGTGCTGATGAGGGTGCAAACATGCTATTAGGTGCATGAGAATCCACACAGAGCTGAGCTGCAAGAAATGGTGTTTAAGTTCAGAATTGCTGTGACTTAATTTTTGGGTTTTGTACCACGTTCTTTTATAGTAAATTGTTGACATTTAACAGAGTGATGACATTTCCTTTTTTGTAGTCACATATTCAGGAGAGTATATTTATACAAGAAAAAGCAAAATACCGAATCTTTAACAGGTCATGTGTACTAATATTTTTGACTTTAAAAAACCACAAGTTTTATGGCTCAGTCAATACTTAATCATGAACTTTTAAAATTTACAGGGGAGTGAAAATGAAGCAAGTGGTCTGATCTTCTGTGTTTCACTGCTGTTTTTTCATACTAAGGACTTTTCTTTCATGATGAAGTCAGGATCTGATATCTCAGTCACATGGGTTTTGACTGCAGGTTACCTAGGAACAGTAGAGCAATTCTAAACATAAGGAAGATGAACTTCGACCTTCTTTGTAGCAGATGGAACATTTTGTGAGCAACTGGTCATGTGTAAATGTTAACTTGTTTGCCTTTCTTAGTAACCAACAAATGAACAACATATGCCTTTATTTTTCATTTTGCAAAGAGTACATTTTGGGGGGGGGGGGGGCGGTGTTTTGAAGAGTGTGTTCTTCAAGTACTGTGCACGAAATACTATGTTCATTAGAACAGAGTAAAATCTGTCTGTGTTGCCTCTGTATCAACTGCACAGCATGTTTGGAAAATTAACATTAACAAACATTACTTATATCTGAGGTTGTCAACATTTAATTAAGAGGGCCCTCTACATTTTAGGAAGACACTGTTTGCATATATGTAATAAAAGGTTCAAATTTAAATACTGTACAATTAGTTTCCATGAAAAAAAATGACTTTTGCAGGCCCCTACAATAGACAGTTTAAAGAAATAACTATTCTGTGTTTAAATTGTGCTCCTTAGTATTTTAAACAGATGGCAATGGCTTTCCTCTTGATTATAACTTTGAGGCATGCTTTACTAAATGGAATCAGCAGGGTTCATTAAGGTCCCATTTGATGTATCAGTATTATAAAAATACCATGTTAATTATCCTCAAACGTTGCAAGTTACCTCCATTTTCCTGCAATCAGAAGATGAGAGAAACCCTGTGAAGCAAATTAGTCCTAATTGAAAGAGGACTGATTAATATTTAAATAAGGCATTGTGTGAGGGATTCTGCCATGAGAAAAATAGGCTGAACATCTGAATTAATTGCATAGCAGGTTAAATTAAATTTCATATAATGGGTTGGAAGATGAGTTGGCACAGTGCTTTAACAGGGAGCACAATGGCTGAAATACCAGTCCTTTCTTTCACTCTTGGCTGGATTCCACTGAGGTCCTTGTAGCCCTTACCTCTTTGTTGTCTTTCTTTCAATACAAACAAAGGTACTAACAGAAAATTGCAACTGCATTTTAAAAAATGTTAATCCTTTTTGGGAGACAGCACCTGTCTACATTTCTCCATTTCTCTTCCACCTTGGCTGCAAAACTGGGAAACATTAGTATCTTTTTCCTTGCCAGGTTTAATGAGGATTGATGTCATAAAATGCTAATGGCTGGAATATAGTTAGAACTGTGCTATTAGTGGGTTATCACTGTCTGACATTTTCACTGCACAGGAGCATACATGTGGAGCCTGTTTAAAGTGATTGGGTTACTTAAGGGTCCCTGTTAGGGATATTTAATCCAACATAAATTACTTATGCACTTTGTTAGTGTTCAAAGGAAGAGTGTCACGTTGTACATGTTGGCAGTTTTCCAGTCAAGAGCTGTTAATTACTGTACAGCTAGTGAATACATTTTGTGGCAATGGAAGCCAAAGGGGGAAAAAACTATATCTATATTCCATCTAACTAAAAATGAATAGATGGGAGTGCAGGGGAAAAAGTAGACTGAAGTCATTTTCACCCTTAGGAGTTACAATGCCATTTGTTTTCATTTTGAAAATAAAAACAAATGACAGTATGATTCCCTGAGGGGGAAGTACTTTAGCTATAAAGAATCCCTGCCAAAAACAAGCTATTATCTATTTGTATGCTGATAAGAAAAAAGCATGTTCTCCAATGCTCTAATTCATCTACCTCTCTGCAGAGTTCAAGGTTCACTAAGATACTCTTTGCTTATCATATTAAATGCACGTGATAACCAGGAAAATGGCTGATAACTATAGTACTCATTTCTTTTTGACATGCAGTTTAGTATAGTCAAATTACTTTATATTGCCACTCTTGTATTAACAAATACTGTTCTTGCCAAGGCTTGTGGGGTTTTAGTGGTGGAGAGGCCCAGTAAATAACAAGTATCTTTTGATACGATCATGTGGTTCAACTTTGGGAACTAGCCATAAGAAATAACTTTGAAGAGCTAAACACGTTTTTTATACGGAAGCTTATGATCATGTAACTRTGCTAGAGGAAAAACGCATAGTTCTGTTAGCAAAGTTACTGTATGGTCTACAAATAAAGAGCCTGTTATACCCTTGATCTCTACAAAATGGAAATAAGGTTTGAATATGGCCTAAAGTGATATCTTTATTTCATTTTATTATCTAACTGCAGTGCTACTTATGAAGTTGTCCATATGAAGTTCATAATGAAGATAACTCCATTTTCTGTCTATATTATTGAAATTGCTAAAGGCACAATATATGCATGATTGTAGTTATGTAAACACTCCATTTCTCAAATGCATCATTTATGAAGCTACAGGGGAAAAGTGGAATATCTTGCCTTTGCATAATAATCCATCCTACCAAACTTTTTTTTTGGAGCTAAACCCAAAAGTTTTCTTTTAAAGTGTTCTGCTAACACTGTCATTATAGTCATTATGCATTTGACTAAAATTCTCTTTGGTCCTTGGACATCATCAGACTTTGAGTTTGTGATCTCTATGTACGTACTGAAATACCCAACTGTCCTTGGGTCTCACCTTGTCCTGGTGAGAGCTGATCCTCAGGGTGGAGAGGTAGATTTGGAGACGGAAGTGTGTTTTGTGTTTGAGAAAATTGTCAAAGCTATGTATTATTTTTCAGATGAGGACTCTAGATGGCTTGGTTTTGTTTGTGTTTAATGCAGATTGTTATCATCATAAGTCCTAGATATATATAAATGAGAACACATGCATTATATATGCAGCTAGTTTATGGTTTATGTAATCAATGGTTCTGACTAGTGCCCTTTGCTCTCCCTCAACTCTTTTGTTAATTTGCAACACCAGCTCCTTGTAGTTGGTCTTCATATATACTGTAGATCTTCAGGTCAGGGACTTTCTTCAGTGTTTGCACCACACCTTGAATAACTGAATTGATTTGGCTTACTGGTAGGGATTACTAGAGTAAAACTGCTCGATAATATGTTTTGTGCAATGCTTATGCCCATAGTCATGCAGAGAGTTAAGTAACTAAATTTTCCATTAAGAATCCCTGAATTACCACCCAGCCAGTTTGCATCTTTAGCATCTGAAAATACTCACACAGGGAGATGCTCAGTTCTTTTGCTGCTTGTAGCCATAAGATCAGCTATTTCAGTGAAAAACTCAAATTCATCATACTTAAGGCTGTTCAGGGTTTACAAACTAGGCATATTTTATCCATTAATCCTTTTTTTAGGTAGAACAAATGTACACTTCCTGAGCAGGGGCCAGAGCCCAAGACTCCTTCCTGGTTAAGGGCTGTAACCATTAGGAAAGGGAACCTAAACATTTGCATTCATGATGATCATTTTGGTTGTCATATCCCATTTCCTTTTGTACATCATGAATTCTGCTTTGGAAAGCTCTTCTGTAGGGTGTGATACAAAAAGCTGGTATAGCCACACCATTACCTTAAATGTACTCAGAAGGAAAAGTTGGGTGCCTGTCCATGGGTAGGACTTTTGAGCTGTAGACAGGACTTCAAGAGAGATTAATTTTGATTTAATCTCTCAAAATGTTGGTTTTTCTGAATGTCATTCTTGGGTTCCTAAATTTCATCATTTATGGGACTGAATAGGCTAACTCAGATTTTGTGGTTTCACTTTGGCACCTGTATACCCATCTTTTTCAATACTCAGTTACATTTCCTAAGCATAGAATCATAGAATAGAATCACAGAATAGTTTGGGTTGGAAGGGACCTTTAAAGGTCACCTAGTCCAACCCCCCTGCCATGGGCAGGGACATCTTCAACTAGATCAGGTTGCTCAGAGCCCCATCCAACCTGACCTTGAAGGTTTCCAGGGATGGGGCATCTACCACCTCTCTGGGCAACCTGTTCCAGTGTTTCACCACCCTCAGCGTAAAAAATTTCTTGCTTATATCTAGTCTAAATCTGCCCTCTTTTAGTTTAAAACCATTCCCCCTTGTCCTGTCGCAACAGGCCCTGCTAAAAAGTTTGCCGCCCTCTTTCTTATAAGCCCCTTTTAAGTACTGGTAGGCTGCAATAAGGTCTCCCCGAAGCCTTCTCTTCTCCAGGCTGAACAACCCCAACTCTCTTGGCCTTTCTTCATAGGAGAGGCGTTCCATCCCCCTGATCATTTTTGTGGCCCTCCTCTGGGCCCTCCTCTGGACCCGCTCCAACAGGTCCACATCTTTCTTATGCTGAGGGTTCCAGAGCTGGATGCAGTACTCCAGGTGGGGTCTCACCAGAGCAGAGTAGAGGGGCATAAATGTGAGAACATTAAAGCCTAGAATAGGTGCATGTAAAAATGAATAATTAGATGATTTATTTATATTAAAAGCAGACTTTTTTGTTATATAGTTCTAATTTCCTTAATAAAAGTCAATCTTTGTAGACAATATAAAATAATCTAATGGAATAAATATGACAATGTTCAATGTCTCTACTAATTAAAGAAATCATATGAATATGAATCACTGTTCCAAATCATTGATACAGATTATTTGCCTGGCTGTGAAAATTGAATGATGTTTTATATTTGTACCATTAGTTAATTTGATTATCAAAATATTTCCCCAGATAAAGAATTGGAACATTAGTATTGTTTCTTTAAATACAAAATTAATAGTCATTGTTATTATCTCAAAATCAAATACTTATTTTACAGTGTTTATTGATATTTTTCTCAAATCAATGGTTACATAGAAGCAAATGATCTACTTTGGTTTTATAATTCTTTCAAATGATCTTTTACTTCAGGTGAAGATTTTTGGTATAGTGAAATACATTAATTGAATAGCAGTTTTTCATTAAAGCCTGTCTTGCCAACAAATGTTTTTACTTGTAATCCTGTGCCTAATAATTTTCAGTTTAAGGAAATGTGTTAAGCTGGGCTTCATGTTTCAGTTTTGGTTTTCCAGGCCTCTCTCTTCTGTATATTTTCATGTGGCTCTCAGGGCTGTCTCTGGCAAGGAGGAAGCACTAGGCATGGTGGTAGCCAGGTCGCATTTGGACCTTGGATGTGAATGAGCTGTTTGAAACTTAGGCAGGACCCAGCTGAACCTGAATGGATGAAGGGTCTTGCAAGTTTCTTTCCCTAGTCTACTGTCTATGCAACAGGTACATAAATTACGCAGAACCTGCAACATCTAGGAAAGCCTTTTCCTATTTGGGCTATTTCTGTTCTTTCAGAACGTGATCGCAAAAACTAACTCCTTCTGGAGTTCAAATGACAAGACAGGATATTTTTAATCATCGGTTCTATGTAACTGGCTAGTATAGTAAGCTCGTATCTCCTGTCAAATTTGGAGATGGTCATTAATGACTGTATGCTAATAGAGAAATAAGGAATGGCAGCTTAGTAGTGTTTTTTCCTATTACAAAAATTGTGCTTGGCTTAATCCAGGAAAAAAGTGAAATGGTGAAATGTGTCAAGCAGTTGATTGTGGAATTCTTCTTGGAGCTACACGTCAATTATCAGATAAGCTATTCTCCTTTATGAAACGTAAGAAACTCTGGGTGTGTTCAGAGATGAAGCACTAGATATCTGGGCAATAAGGTATTAACAGAAAATAGAGAGACACCTGAAGTCTCTCATTGTTAGGCATGAACTGAGTAGGCATTTTCACATTTAGAGCTCTGTTCTGAAATCTGTGCAAGCACCATTTTAGACACTTGAGTCCTGAGGTTCCAGCTCTCAGAGCAGTTTTTCTCATTTTTTTTTAAGCAGTGGAGTAGAGACCTAGCATGGAAAGTCTTAGAGGAAAGAGCGTATGGTATCAAAGATGAGGGTGAGGGTCTACATGTGTGTTTCGGTATCTGGAAATTAATAAATCATCACATGTCTGAAAGGCATCTTTAGAAAGAAGTGGAGCTTTTACCAGGAGCAGGTGGACTGAGTTTGTGTAGAATTAAGCAATGCTTTTTTAATTACCCCAAAATCTAGAGTGGTGTTTCAAGTTTAAATAAAGCTAAAACTCGAAGCAAAGGTTTTCCACTGGACTTAAATGAACTGCATGATCCTTGACATGTATTTCCTGCCAACAAAATAAACCCATGGGGTGTTGCCTTAAGTTTAAACCAGGGTTGTGTAGCACAGTCCTTAACCATAATCAAGCTATTTATCCTCAAGATCTCATTTCACACTATCTTTTTCCTGCCATATAGAATTGCAAGGAAAGCACAGTTGACAATTACATCATTAAAATATTATCTAGAGTTGATTTAAGGATAACATGTTTGGACAATGCAATATAAATATCTCCTATTTCAAGAATACATATGGGAAAATTTTTTTGCTAAGCATGCTTGAATCTCTTGATGCCATTCTAATTTTTTCATGGATGATAACACATCAGATTATAAAAAAAGTTTTGATATTTGCATTTTTAATCCCAGAAAACATGAAATCAGATAAATACATATATTACACCAGTCTTAAACAGTATTTACACTGTTGTGATTAGTGTATTTTAGAAGTGTTACTATGCAGTTTAAAATAAATTAACAATCTGCTCAAAATCTTTTGGTATGTAGATCAGATGCTCCAATCTGTCATTCATATTGTATATATACACATATATACACACATTTATTTACATATAGGCTTACATACCTTCAGCAACTTTTTTCTTTCAGAATTTGAGCTATAATTTGTCAAACAATATTTCTACAGGTTTTTTTATTCCATAGTATCTTTTTATAGCATTTTAATACCAGCACTTTCTTTTCAAACTTCAGCTTTGAAGGCACTTCCACCAAATGTGTGAATGTCTCTTATCTGCAGGATGTCCATGTTTGTTTCTGAGAGGCTCCAAATTGGTAGCAATCAACTTGAAAGTGTGCAGTAGCTGTCAAATCTCAGAACAGGCTGTGGATGATCTTATGACTGATTTAGCACGTACTGGGAGCCAAAGTAATACAAAATAATTGGCTGTTTTCCCCTTCCATGTTTGATGGCTAGGAACCTGATCCTCAAAGACGGTGTCTCAACCGGGGGAATCTGTAAACACTTTCAAACTCCCAGAACTGTGTGTGTGCGGGGGTTGGTCCCAAATCCATCTCAGAACAAGTCTGGGGAGCTCACCCTTTTGTCTCACATGCTGCAGTCACACAGGAAGGAGTCAGTGCACACTCTGGCCAAGTCTCTGGTCTGAAGAGTTTGGTAATCAAGACCACAGTGTAGGCTGGGGGCAATGTCTGGGTGTCAGTTGCTCATTCTTGACCTGACCTAGCTTGCCCTAAAAACACTGTGGGGTGCATGAGGTCTCTGGGATTAAGATTCAGCCCTTGACTCTGCCACGCAACCACACGTTTTTCCCCATCCTGGTTCAGCAAGCAAGGGAGAGAAAGGGTAGGCACAGGGAGCACTGGGCTGCCCTGGAGAAGACCCATGGGTGCCCAGCTGGCAGGAGAGGYGGATCCGGGCACATCACTGCTTGCTGTCTGAAGGAAGAGAAACTGAGCTGGAATCTGTCATCTTAGTGAGCTCCAGCTAGGCTGTATGGTATGTGGCAGCCCTCCAGCCTAATTCTGGAGTAGCTCTGCTAAAATCAGTGGAGTTACAGGTGAAGGTTCAGGCTTCACCTACACTGTTCGTGATGAGTGGCTTGTGCCTTCATTGTATTTGCTCTTTCAAACACAATGTTGAATGACAAAATGAAACTAGACAGATCATAGACAAATCAGGAAAACCTTAAGAGGATAATGGTCCCTGCACTAACGTTTGCCTGCTGTGTTAGTCTTGGGTGATGGCTTATGAGCTGTGATAGTTTTCTGAGGGGTTTTACTACAAGAAGACTTATGTGTGAAGGGACATTGTACAGTTCTTCTGCAAAGATATTGCTAATGAAGGTGTGTTAGAATACCTCAAGTTTTGACCTGATCAAAAATTATCCATTATATGTCCCAGTCTCTGTTGGGACAAAGTCATGGTTTATAGCAATTTGTTTTGGCTGGTGATGCTTCTGAGGCTTTCCTATCTTAAGAGGCCTATGGTTTGGATGTGCAGGAGATGGCCTAACTGAAACTTAGTAAACTGTATATGTTTAATTGTGTGCCAATGACTTTAGAGCACACTGTTTTAGGCCTACATCCTGCAAAGTGCAGGGCATCTGATGGAAGGTAGGAAAGGGTAGAAATGGCCAAAGACCAAGCAGACCATCCTTGCTGGTGCTTCCAGAGATGGATGGTGCAGCCTACAGAGTGAGTAGTTGTGTCTGGAGAGGGAGTGTGGCACGGGAACCAGGTGTGGATTCATTCCGTGCTTCTGTGGAGCATTCGCCACCACTTTAAAATCCTGTTCCCTGGCAGATAGTCGTCCCCCATCAGGTTTGAACAGAACCTCACTGTCTAGAGTAAGCTAAGCCTATAATAACATGTAAATATTTGCCTTGTTGTTAGTGCATATCTGGAGACTGGACTGCCTTCCAAATAATATAAACAAATCCCTAATTTTTGATGAAGGAGCAGAGCAGAAATTCTGCTATTCTTATGCAGCACAGAGAAATGTCTAAAACATTCAGCAAAGCATTTTCTTTGTTAAATCAAAGTGCACGATGTTGACCCTTTGTAAGAACACTGTTATGCATTTTTAATAGGAGTATTGTGAGCAGTTGAGAAGCTGCATAATGAATTTCAAGCATTTCACTATGTGTTTGTTCTGGTTTGTGCCCTCACAGTCAAAAGAGGGGAATAATATACCTTGAAAAGAATGTAAGTAAGTAGTAAGAAACTTCAGAATGCATGAAGTCACCATCTTTAGAGCAAATACATACTATATTCTAATTATAGCACATAATATTAGCATTTAATTTCTGTTAAAGGGCTCTGAATGTACCATAGAATTTTATAGTGAAAACTTGTTCCGATCACTAACATAAATTTAAAGACATCTGCAGAGAACATTAAGATCTGCAATATCACCATAAATAAAGAAAAGTTAATTTTAAGATGTCACGTAGCTAGGTTAAATATAATGTTCATTTCCCATTCAGCATTTTCTCCAAAATAGGAGAAAATTTCTCCAAATAAGTAACTTATGCTAATTTTTCTTTGGCATTTCACAATAAATAGCAAAAACACCTCTCCCCCTCCCTTTCCCCTGCCAAGATGCAGTGTGACTCGGTTACCTGATTTCTTCCCTACAGGGAGGGGCAGTTTATGCCCTGCAGAAGCAAAGTTGGATGTATACCTTCCTTGGAACGCTGCTGTGCAGCCAGAGCAGGGTAAAGAAGCCACAGTACAAATTACAACCTGGCCAGCAGGTACATAAGGATGAGAGAAGTGGTTATGGCTCTGGTAGCTCACAGGAAGTACAGTAGTTCCTGGAACAGGAGGATATGAGCCTCTAGAACACTAGTCCTGCTCATAATGATCTTAAAAAACCCTCTTTTTTAATATAAAGTAACAGTTCTTAATCTCTAGACAACAGTAAGTGTTATCATTGAAACCTGCAACACGTAGAGAGAGTTGAAATTATTTTGAAGAGTAAAGTACTTTCCATATTTAAAAAAACCCAAAAGTCTAATGGTTAAAAATATTAAAGCAAGCAGGGCTGGAATTTGAAACTGGCATTTGGCATAGATAGACACCTCCTTAAGGAGTTGCAGCTTTACTTACTGTGCAGAGAAAATTAAAAAATATCTCTGGGATGTTTGTTATCTCAGTCTGGTAGAATTAGGAGAGTGTAACGAAGCCCTTTCCTTTGCAAACTTATGTCACAATGAAACCTTCTTTATTCCCACTATGACAAGAATGTGACTTACTTCCTTTCCCCCTGGGAATAGTAAAGGGAATGGCAGCTGTCCTGAAAATATTTCTTGGTCAGCTTTTATGTGTGAGATTGTTAGTATTTCCTCCCAGCTGGGGGGAAAAGAAGGGAATGGATAGCACTGTGCATGAAACGTGGAAGATGTAAATCAAAGATTGTAGCGTTTTTGAAGTGTTTTTACAATTGCATTATGCTGTGAAGCATTCTATATAATTTAGCCTTTCCCTCACAACAGTAATTACTCTCCCTGTCTGTAGGGAAGATATTTCTATTATAATGCCATCCAGGAATCTGAGTTCTGTAAACGGGGAGTTGCTTTCAATAGCTTTCAGYAGCTACCCACAGTGGGCAGTGAGGTTAGAAACATAACTTACCTTTATCCCGTTCACTTTTACGGATTTCCTTGTGTGGGGGAAGAAGGCTCATCATAGGTTAATGTCAAAGCATTGTTGAGGTTGTTTGATTAAAGGAAAATCACGAAGCTAATTTTAGCACATATAGGGTGAGACAGGAAAGGGGAAATAACTGGTTTATTTTAGGGTTGCATAGTATCTTGTTTTTCCTGGAAGAAAGAAAGGATGAGGAAGGTGGCTTCCTGTTCTTTAGACCAAAAGCGCAGTGCATATTTTGCAGCATGTGGCAAGCAGCTTGTACAAAGTTTCTACAGCCCCTCCATGTTCAGGTTAAAGGGAGGGGCAAGAAGAGACTGAGATCTTGTCTCTGTCTTCCAGAGGAGTGGTTGCTGTCTGTACCCAGAACAGTTACGTCTTACTGGGGCTACTCATAGAAACACAGAATCACAGAATGGTTTGGTTTGGAAGGGACCTTTAAAGATCATCTACTCCAACCACCCCCACCATGGGCAGGGACATCTTTCACTAGATCAGGTTGCTCAAAGCCCYATCCAACCTGGCCTTGAACGCTTCCAGGGAGGGGGCATCCACAGCTTCTCTGGGCAACCTGTTCCAGTGTCTCACCACCTGCATCGTAAAAAATTTCTTCCTTATATCCAATCTAAATCTAACCTCTTTCAGTTTAAAACTGTTGCCCCTTATCCTGTCACTATAGGCCCTGGTAAAAAGGCTTTCTCCATCTGTCTTATAAGCCCCCTTTATGTATTGAAAGGTCGCAAAAAGGTCTCGCCAGGGCCTTCTCTTCTCCAGGCTGAACAACCCCAACACTCTCAGCCCATCCCGGGGGCAGAGGGAAGAGGGTGGAGGAGCCACATTCTGCTTTCCAGTCTGCTCCAAGGAAGCACAGCGGCATGGTGCTCCTTGCTTTGGCTTGTGACAAAGTCCCTCTGTACCATTAAGTTTTGTAGTGGAGGCCAAATAAATTTTAAAGAAAATGCAGAAGAGAATATTGCTGCAGGTTGCCAACTTGGACATATTGTTCTGCCTACTGTAGCTAGGCAGATCATCTGATCTGTTGCTTTCACTGTGATATCTGAATATATCTATGTGTTTTCATCTGATTAAATTTTGCAAACTATATTCATGTATATTTTAAATCTGTACTGGATATAATACGGGCAACATCTAGAATAGCTAAATGGTGAGATTCTTCTGATTTTGAGTACTCTTCAAGTAGATTTACACCAACTTTGCAATGTTACTAAAAAGTGCCAATTATACATGCAGATAAATGAAAAAAAATATTTGCTTGTCAGGAATATGAGTTTTGATTTTAATTTTGTCCCACACATTCCTAAGATTTAGTACTACAAAAGAAATTTTGACTGTTTTTTGGTCAGTGATCATTTTTATGTTGTCTTACACTTTTGACAGTGGTTTGTATGCACTAAGTAAAAGGTAGGATGAATGGCCTATTTCTGTCTGTTTTCATTACTGTGCTCTTTCTGTGTGCTCCATCTTATTCTCTGTATATGCCTACTGGGACATTAAAGATTCTGTAATTATTTCAATAAGTTCAGGGTTATAGATTTTTTGTTCCACTTAGTTGTTTGCTAATAAACCTGCCTCTGTGCTGAAGGCTAACAAATTTCTTATTTAATACTGTACTTTTTTTTACATGATATATTAAAGAACATTTTAAAAGGTCAAGACTGTGCAACTTACTGTTTTCCCTTGCTGTTGTAACAGTCTCAAGGTAGCTCCTTAACTGAAAACTCCAAAGTCATCATCATCCTTTTGAAAACATAAATATTAAAGCTGTTTTGTTTCTTATTTCAGAATTTGAAGGCAATTGGAACAGTTTGAGATATTGCAGTGCTTAAAGTCTAGAATGGTTTTAGCTCTAGCAGGAAGTATGTTTGTGGTCTCACAAATAAGAATGTGCTAAAGGAGCAACATAGACTGGATAAACTGGAGCAGTGCGATAATACGTTCTTCACATATGTGCACATGGTTTTCCCTGATATCAAGTTCTTTGACATCTGTGGTGTAAACCAACATTTTTTAACCATTTTCACCACACTGTTTCAGATCAGGGTAGAATGGAGGACTACGTAGGATGGATGCGTTACGTCCTGCCCCCTCACACTTCAGACCTGTCCCCAAAGCTGGGACCCAGCTCAACAGTGCTGCCATTTTCAAAGCACTTTTCAACGTACTTTTCAACATAAGTTCCCTGGTGCCTAAAATGATACTTATTCTTACATCCAGAAGTGCTGAGTAAATCATTGTCTTTCTCAGGCCTAACTACTGTGTAATTGTTCTCGGAAGAGACCGCCTTTTCCTGATGTCACTTGTATGTTGAAGAAGGATCCCAGGTATTGAATCCAGCTCTGGATTGCGCAGAGGCATTGATTTTCTTCTTTTTTCTGTAGTTGTGCAGTGCTTGTCTTAGGAGGCAATTGACAGTGACTCAGTCCATGCAAGACTCTGATTTATTATTTATTTATTGCCTGCACAAAGCAAAACAATTAACATTAGATCTGTCAGTTGTGCAGGGCTAAACCCTTTGTTTCTCAAGCTTGCTAACTGGACATTTTCTCTGACTTTTTTGCCTGCTCACAGTGACAGCGTGGCAGTTACCTTCTTAAAAGACTGTTTTATCTCATGTACCTATGTAGAAGGCTGTTCCCAATATTGGCCTTATAATTGTCCTGCGTGTATTTTTACTTAAAGTTTGAATGAACAGAAGACCTTGTGAACTGGCCTTGTCAAACCTTTTGGAGATTTGTGGTGAGTTTAGCATGCATCGTATGCTTTATAGTGTAAGCTGCTATTAGCTCTACTTAACAGCTGAAGCAATTTAGCCAGCTGCTCTACAGATAAATTACATGTTTGCTCTCTGGCCTTTCCTGAGACCAGATGGAGTTCTGGGACTTGACCTCAAAAGGATTTTTTTTTACTACTTCTTGAGGCCAAACTTCATATACCCTCAATCTTCAAATTATTAGGTGTCCAGTGCTAGCAGACTTTGGGAAATGTTAAGTTTCTTTTGAGGATCGAAGACTCCACATGTTTCTGTAACTCTTAAGATGTTTGCCATCAAAAACTATGCAACTCTAGTTAGCACTCATCCATACAGAGCTGGAATACTTCTGGGAAGGATGAAGACAAACTGGACATAATCCAGAAAAAAAGGCAACAAGAATGAAAGATCTAGAACATTAACTCATGAATATGAGAGATAATAACCACTCTCAGCTTGTAAAAGGGATGGAGATGAAATGCTGGAACAGGATACATAGAAATATTGTGGTAGCTCCCTCTTTAGAGGGCTTTTTCTTTAAGAATAGGTTTGGTGGTAATCAGTAGGGAACTGTCTACGTGTACTTAGCTCTGCATCAGTGAAAGAGGTTGGAGATCATTTGAGACCTGTATTGCCATTACTTATGAGCAAACAGTTAAAGGACTGGAGTATTATGAGCGATCATATATTTATCTCCTCTATGATAACATAGGTGTTTAAATCAGGCACTTACTAGACTCACTGATTTCCCCCCTACACACGCTCTCAGGGGAAAGGCAGATGTTAGAGCTTTTTAGGATGACCCACTGCTAGTTAATAGTAGGGYTTTTATGAGCAGTCTCCAAGGATGCAAATTGCAACTTTTAACACTTGGCTTTCTAACCCTGGCTAAGCTTTTGTCTACCTGACAAAACTCCTGTCGTCTTGAATTTGTTACACTCAGCAGTACAGATGAGCTGCTACATATCATCCTGGATAATAGATCAGCTTTTGTTGGTAACTTTAATAAAAATCTGTGGCTTAGACATAGATTTTCAGAATTATAAGGTGCTGTTCTCATACATAGACTGAACTCCTGTGCACACAGAGGCCAAGAAATCAATCACGCTGAGAAACTTCTGCATCAGAACTTCTGTTTTGTTCATATAGTCTTAATTTAAAGATTCTATTTATGGAAAATACATCATGTTCCTATGTAAGTTGCTTCCATGGGATATTATTCTCAATCAAATATGTGTGTTTTCTGTTTGGCATGAATTACCTGTTCCAAATTTTAAAGTTTTGCTCTTTCTGTGTTTATTTATTGATAAAGAAGTCCTCAGTAGCACAGATTTCTTTCCTTGAGTTGATATTTGCAGTTTGTGTTGAAAGCATCGCATAACCTTATTTTCAGTAAATCACTAAAAATGGGATTTATGTAGTCTGACACTCTGAATCACTCCTTGGGCCCCTGATTGTTTCTTAATGCTTCAGGATATTACTTGAAGTGTAGACGTGTCAGAATTGGACATGATTTCCAGTACTGGCCTTACTGGTGACTTGTTGCAGAGCTGCTAGCATTCCTTACTCCCTCACTTATAGTAGAGCATTCCCTTGCTCTTGCCTACGTGGTTCTTACCTACGTTACTCTGGCAGTTCATGTGCAGGTGACTTTATATCATGATAGTTTTCCAGCCTGCCATCGTTCATTTATAAAAGTGACATGTACAAAACTGTGTTCAAATGCAGTTCAAATGACTACACTTCCCAGATGCTTTTCTATAGCTCATCTTCCCCATTTGCTATTTACGACTTCATCAGCTCTTTACATTTCCTCCAGATTTTACTGGGTGAGTGATAGAGATACTGCATAGCATCGGGTTGAGAACATCATGCCTGGAAGCATTTCTCTGAATGATATTTCCCCATTTGCAGGTTTTTTTAGTGATCTGTCAGTTGGTAGGGTTTTGCTGTGTATTATGGGTGATATTGAGTTTTTACACTATTTAAAAAAATGTGGACTGAAATCTAAAGGATAGGAGAAATACAACTACATTATGTCAATTCAGTCTTTGATAGCCAGGCTTGTGATGTCATGAAGAAAATAAGATTTTTGGGGAAGACCCTTTTTCTATAAAATCAAATTCAATGCCATTAGTTTACCTGCCCTTTTAGTATTTATTGTTGCATCATTTAACAGGCTTTGATGATTTCAGATTCAGGCTACAGTGATTCTTGTCTGATCTTATCCTATTTATGCTTCTGAAATATGGACATACTATGTTTTTTGTCCCCAGTCCACTGGAACTTCYCCAGTGTTTCAAAATTTAGTTAAAAAATAAGTCAGGGGAGGGCTCCAAGATCTCCTGAGCCAATCCTTTCTGAACCCTTGGGTATAAGCTCTCTGATCCAGTGATTTAACGTGTTTTACTTCACTTTACTTTAGCTGTTTAGTAACCTACATAGTTACAAAGGAAATCACAAGTATTTGGTTGTCACAGCAAATTATGAATATATCACTTTCTGAAATATGTATTAGATTCGCTTGTCTTCTGTATCACAACCGATAATCTCATTATCAACTTTTGGGACCAGATCTGTGCCATTACCCAGACTTCATTGGTTCATGACTCTATTTAACCATACCAGAAAAGATTTTTTTTTCTTCAGACTGCTGGCTTCTCTAATCAATTGTCTGCATTTCTAAACTGCTGATTTGCATTTACCTCTGTAAGCTTCCACATTTTCACTTTTGCCATATATGAAAGAAAAAATTGCTCCAACTACTTCTCCTCTCAGCTTGGATGATTTTTCACAAAAAAATCCTTCTTTCATGACTGCAGGATTGTGTGGTTTTTATAGTCTGATTTTCAATATAGTCTTTTGCAAGAAAATATCTACTTTGCTCAGTTTTGTTTGCAAGTGTCTTTGAAATTATTTGGGAACACTGACTTTTTACAGAGGAAAAAATATATGTCATACTTCTTGCACATTGTAATTGAAATTCATTTGTGAACGCTCTAACATAGGCCATCGCCAGTTTTAGGCAATGATCAGGTTATTTTTATCTCTCACACTGAGTTCTAGTACAGAATGATTTTAAGTTGCTTGGTTTACTTTTTATGTTGGGAATAGATCTGTAATTTTTAGACATTTCAAAAATAATTTATCAGTAGCATCTGAAGTCTATCAGCTTATGTCTTCAGAAACCTGTGTGATTCTCTACATATTTACACGTACTTCAAAGTAATTTTTAGAGGTCTGCTCCTTCTATTTTCTCATCTGTGTTGGCAGCTATAAAAGACCTGATATTGTTGTCAATCAGATACAACTATCCTGAATTAGCCTGTTAAGTCTTAAGTATGTAAATGATACCTTTAATGTGGAGTCCCACATTCTTGTTCGTCCTAGCTGTCTTTCCTATTTAGGTTTTACTGATAAGTTTCAGTCATGTGAATTGTCATGCCAGGTTTCAGTCCTACCAAATCATGTCAAATTTTCTTTCACCAACAGATAACTATAGTTTTTAATTTCTCTTTCGCTCACAGAATAATTTATAGCTCTCCTTAGTTTTGTTTGTTTGTTTACAATGATTTTACTTTAGGTCTACACTTAATGGCTATGTGTTAAGTAGTCCTTTAGCATTGCTTTTAGATACTTGTTAAAGCTCTTCAGTCTCGATTTGAGGTGCAAGCAGAATTACTTAGAAAAATCAGAACTGTAGAAGTTCAATCATGAGAACAAAACAGTATTTTACAGGGTTTTTTTTTTTGTTTAACTTGTGGTTGTTATGTAATGAAGAATATATACAGACTTACTCTCTCTTTGCTTAAAACAGATCAAGGTAAACAGTTGAAGCAGAAGGAAACCAACTGTTTTTCCATTCACCTTATTATTGAGCTGTGGTTAAAAGAACTTCCTTTTTGGTACTATCAAAAGATCTCAACTAAAACTTCAGTTGAACATGGAGAAGAAATAGACTCTTTCAGGGATGGAAAAATACATAGAGACACTTGCCTTTGCCCTAATGAAGGCTAAGAAGTGTCATGTTAATTGTGATTTGATAATTTTTCTAAATTACACTTTGTCGTATGCATGGCAGAAAATAGAAATGTTTATTTTTGTTCCTTAGCTTGTGATTTAATGTTGAAATTTTGAYCTTACAAAATACTTTACATCATTGGTTATCACAGTTTGCAATTTTAGCAATAGTAGTATAAAATAGAAATACTAAAGGAACTGAAAACAGGGAGTATTTTAGAAACATGAAGTGTGAAGCCCTGCCCCCTTTTAGTTGAGAGCAAAACTTCTGCTGACTTCACAGAGGCCAAAATTTCACACAAAGATTGTAACCAAATAAGAAAGCACAGCCAGCAGAGTATTTCTGGGTGATTGTTACATGCCTCAGGAAGTATTACAAGGCATGAAACTAAAGGATGCATGAATTTAACCACCCGAGAAGTGTAATAATCACCCGGGGGTGGGAGGAAGGGGGGGCTGACTTCAGTTACAAAATTGATTTTTTTTCCCCTAAAACAAGCATCCATTTGCTAACAAATGTGGAGAAGGAAAGGACATCACATAAATCATAGATTTCCACTGGTGCTTGGAGTTCCTGAGTTATTCTAGAATGCAGGAGGCACTGGGTAAAGTAAATAAAGAGGTGGGAGAGTGGGACCAGGGCCCCAAGTCTTCTACCTCTAGGTGTAGAGTCACCCTTTTTCTGGGCAGTCCATCTTTGGCCTAATTCATCTTGGGGATTTTTTGTTTTCTTTTTTTTTTCTGTTCCCAGCTTAAGCAGGGAGGGAGGAAAGTCCCTTATCCTTTCTTCCCTTTTCCTCCCTCCATCCCCACGAGCTGAGTCACAATTTCAGGGGTCAGTTGGAAATTATTTCTTGCTATCAATCCTGCCTAATTTCACACACTTACTCAGACAGCAAGATTAGGAGCTGAGGTGTTCTGATTCCCTTTTGTCTTGTTGGAGAAAGACGTACATTTGTAGAAGAGCTGGGGTGGAGCCAGTGGGCAAGGGAGGCCAGGTATCTAACGTTCGTTGTGACAAAAATAGGCTTAAAACACCCACTTTCAATCTGACTGCTGAAGTTCATTTGTATAGATAGCTGCCAGTATCAACAGGCATTGGTGTGTGTGGAGAGCATGCAGTTAATCTGAGTTGGTACATCCAAATGTAGTCATGGTTGCATAATTTTCTTGTCAGGTTCAAGTGTTACATTTGTAGAACATCTTCTGCAACCACTCCATCATAAGGTTTTAAGAGCCATATTCTGCATTATACTTTAAAATGTGCATAATCCTTTCATTATTGAGAAAAAACGCCACATCGGTTCAGAAATAGAGGAAAGCAGATGCTTAATTTTGAGATGTGCTTGATTTATCGTTATTCAGGAAAGCCTTACATAATATACATAATATGCAGTATTTAATATCCATAAGTGCTTTCTTGAATAGAAGTGTTTTAAGCACTTGCTTAACAATAAGCACCTGCTTACACACTTGGAAGTGTTTCATACATATATACATATATACTTAATTTTTATTCTGTGAGCAGCCCTGGGAGGGGCATAAAACTGTTTACAGATTTAAAGTCAAGCACATGCATAAGGGATTTTAGGTTTAAGGTTTAATTTGAAAAATATAAACGTAAGTCTAAATTAAATTAAAGTACTGCATTCACATAATCCTAAGTGATTTGTATGTCTTCACTACTAAGAATGTATCTGAAGCTGTGATTATAGTATCTTATACAAGCATTTATCAACAATGATGCTAGTGTGTTCATTTTCCAACTTGGTGGCTTTTGGTCAAAAAAATGTTTCAAAGGAAATATGATTAAAATAATGTCCAATACATAACTTTTAACATATTCTCTACAAAAGAGTGTTGCTGGGCTTTTTAAATTTGTTTTAGGTTTTAGCACAGAAAGAAAACAGCTTTACTGTTTAGCAAAGAGCAGCCCAAGATGAGCATGTTCGATTGTTATGGTTATACTACATCAATTAAAACTAGGCAATTAAAACTATGCATAGAACCGCCCCTGTGTTTCCATACAGATTTCCTCTGATTTCTGCTTTCCCTCTCATAAACAGTCATTTTTAGAAATTACCACTAACAAATCTCAAAATGTGTTTGCCTGGAGTATTTGAGCACAATGGTTGGTAAGTGCCAAGATGAAATGACACAAATTTGTCAACAACTTCCACAAAACCCAGCACGGTTACTTTATGGGTATGGAAGTAATTAATTAGTAGGTCATCAGAATGAAATGATTCAGAAAAGACTATTGTAATTTTTGAAAAAAAGCTATCATCAAGCTGAGAAATAGCAATGCTGAGCTGTAATCAGCATTTTCGGTATCGTCCTTAGTAGAAGCATTGACAGTGCGGGGGCTGGTTTGAAGTTAAATGACTAAACCCTTTATCCTCATTCTAGTTTTGGTCATGTTTCTGTGTTCTGGTAATTCTCTTGTCTAAAGTCACATATTTGCTGCTCAGGTTAGATTTTCAAATTATTTCATTTTAGATGTCTTACCAGTTTTCATATTTCTGCACATTTTCTACGATGCATTTTTATAACGTCTGTTTTTATTTAAGAGTTAGTTGGCTATTTGCTTCATTAGAACAGGGCAAGTGAAAGCAGTAGGTAAAGAGCTGCCTTTTTACATCTATGCCTTTCATTGTCTTTTTTTCTTTAAAGTAATACATTTACATTTTATGATCATAAACATGAAATTGAAGATGAAATCAGTTCTCGAAAGATTAATTCAGCCCTGCTCACTGCTGCGAAGACTGTGGAAATAAATATCATTTTGCAGTAACGTATTCCTGACAAAGGGCATAACAAAAGACTGATTTCTATTCAGAGATAGTGGGTATATTTATTTTGCATGTTGGGGGAGGGGCTGTGGTCGACTGCTTGCGACCCTGACCTAGTTTTGTAGCTGCTTATTATTCAGCTATATGTTTGAGAAATCTCTGTAATTTAATTTGGCAACCTCTTCTGCATGTCTGCACCTAGCAGTAGGTGCTCTTAATATTAGTCGTGTCCCATGCTGAATCGTATTTATTTAGAAAAAGGAAAATCCTAATGCACTCATAACTCAGACAGAAACTGTTAATTGTTAGCAGAGAACCGCCTGATTACAGACTGGATGTCTCGTCCAGGGCCCTGCCATAATTAGTAACCACTGTTGACATTTAGATTTAAATTGAATTTTCTTCTAATTAAACCCAGAGGGGGTTGATCCTCTCAGATGTACAGGTTAATAAAATTAGTCAGAAACTGTTAAACAGTAAACTGAATTCTCCAAGAGAGCTTTCCCAGTGTATTGTTAGGAATTCTGTAATTAATATTCAAAGGATTCATTAGTTTTGGAGTTGTCCTTTTTTGTTTTGGGTTGCATCTGGGTTTGTTGCAGTTATTTCTTTAATTAGGTCTGTTTGCTTTTGATATCTTCAGTAATACTAATTTCCATCATGTTTGTGCATGTGTAATTATAAGTACTGTAGCACCATTCATCCATACCGTGCAACTGTTATGTGTAATAACAAGCTGCTTTGTTTCTGGGCACATTCAGTGAATAGTAATCCTAAAAACTAAAAGCAAGTATGAAATGAATTTTAGGAATATAGCCTAGACTAACTGGTGTCTATTTGTCATTGTCGTACAAATGTTAAAGCTGCCACAGGGTTGTTTACTTCTTTATTCACCATTGTTTTTTGCTGATCTTTCCCAAGCTTTTTGTTTAAATAGGATTTTTTTTCTGAGGAAATCTAGATGTTTGTATTTTTCCTATTGCTTTTCAAGTACCATCAATTGGATTGAGATCTTAGCCTACATGAAATTAATCTGTGCTTTTGCTTTCTTGTCCTGCTCAAAGATTAAGAAGTTAAGAGTATGAAAACTATTAAGCATGTGTGCCAGGAAATAGCAAGAGTATCACTGATGTGAGAAAAAGCAGAGTCAGAAGTGCTATAATGAGATATTTGAACATTAAACTTTGAGAATATCAGAATTTTTGCAAAACTGCTCTGTGGGAGTAAAGTTTCTCTAACAAAGATCTCATAGCTGAACTCACTTGTGGTTTTTCATAGCTCATATACGGAGTAAATCCAGTAAAATGTTGTTGGGCACTGAGAACAATTTACTACCAGTACTAAAAACTTAATATCAGTTTTACAAACAAAAGTGAAGAATGTTTTTTACCATTTAATGAGCCTCACGAAAGTTATGGTTTTGGTTTAAATCAATTTCTGGGCCACTCTAACTTAAAAATAGAGGTTTTAGAGAAACACAAAATGATAAATGAAAATGTATAAGGAATGCTTTCAGGAAAGATATCTTGAAATTCATAAAAGTTGTTCAATACTATTGAATTGAATTTACTCCCAAAAGGAATATCATTTCTGTTCCTTTCTCCTTAATCATGTAAGCCAAACAAACAAACAAAAAATCTAGATGACTTCATTTTTCTTGCTTAGTCTGACTAAATAAATTGGATTAGGTAAAGAATGTTTCTCACTCAGAATTGGCTTCAGATGGTACAAAACCACTAAAAATGTATGGAACAATTCACTGCACTGGTGTACAGCACCGGGTAAATTCCTCTCTCCTCCAGGTTTGTTGTGTGGAAATCACAGGGCAGATCAAACCAGAAGTGGCTGAAATTGTCAGGTCCAGAACTGCAGAGTTTAACCCACTTCAAAGTGTTGTTGATCTAAATGAGGCTTTAATAAGAACAGTTTGTATGGATAACAGCTTCTGGATTCAGGTGCGGTTCTCAAGGCAACATCCAGCTGAAAAAATCTGAGTAAGAACAATAAAACAGAAAACAAACCTCTTTAGCCCACAGTCCAATCAGAGTCTTTACACTGAAAAGAGACTTAATATTGCTATCGATTTTTCACAAAAGGTGTCTGCTATGGTGACGGGCAGCAGCTCAGCTGAGATCAATAGGTGATTAAACCCCCTATGAGAACGCAGTCTTAAACTGAATTAAACTAAACTTCTGCAGTGGCCAAATCATATTATCATGAAAATATACCCCAAAGTCTCAAAAATTATCTGTAATCACCTCCAAGCAGCCATAAACTCGGTCCTAAGTTTGACAGCATAGTAGCCTTATTGCATGGAAACTGAGCTTCCATGCATGGATGAGAATATGTTGACCACGGTCCTTTTATGAGACTGGGAGTGTCATTGATAGTCCTTAGTAAGTGATCTTAGATTTTCCCTCAGAATCAAGTACAGGCTTAACCACTGGCGGCAATACACATATGAAACTAAAATTTGTTTCTTGTATAATTTTTAGATAATGAATTAGGAATAACAGGTTTTCAATATCTTGACAGCTAGGCAGAGCTGTTAATGCAAGCGAAAGCAGATGTGTGATCACCGTGCTTTTATTAAACTATGTGCATCTCATTGGTGCCAGCAGGACATCAATAGAGAAAGGAAAGAAAACAGCAGTTGCCAAAGAAGCCAACAGTGTGCCCATCAAGTTTGTCATGAAATACTTCAGGTCAACCAAGAGTAGTCAGGAAATGTAAAACTGTCCACGTTTCCTAGTTTACAGACTGTTTCAGCAAAATGCAGAATTAGTAAAGAGCAGCAGGCTTGCAATGTATTAAAGGCTTCTGCCAGTTGAGTAAGGAAGGTCATCGCCCGCAGAGACCGGGCAGCCTGGAACAGGCGTCCAATTTGGGGTGCTATGACGTGGCCTAGCACAGGGCATGGCGGCCCATTTGCACACAACTCAGCTACAGGGAAGCCAAGGGTGGGTTAACTGGACGGGATTGTGAAAAGCCTAGATCTTTGCTCACACAGTCACAGCAAATTGCAGATTTCAAGGAGAGAAATGTGTTTGCATGAGGGGAAATGTGGTGAGACGATACCAAGACTTTTTGGAGAAAAATGGGCTAGAAATTGCTGAAGACAAATGGCTGAGGTTCTTTCATGAGTCTTTCACTGGAAACCATCCTTTCTTATTGCTGCTTGTATACGTAGATTTTTGAACCTGTTGCAGCGATATAAAGAACAAAGAATCACTGTTACTCGTTCTTACTGTCTAACAATATAACTTTTTCCTTCTCTCATTTTTCCACATGATTTTGACAGGTGGAAAATTAAATAAGTATTCAGTGCATAAACTTGTTAGATATAGGACTGTTTTCAAAGTAAGCTTTTTTTTTCTTTGTTTGAGATATCATTAGAGATACTTAAGTTCTGAAGGAAGTTGGTTTTTTTTGGAAAGTACACAACTACTGCCACATAAACATAAAATCCAAACCTCCTTCAGTTTATCTGTTTCAGTCAAAAAACCACATTCTAAATCATCTGCCCGAGGATTTTTATTGTGAAAAAATAATCAGTACCGGCAGTATTCTTTATCATCCAAATAAGGGGGTGAACAAATGTGGAAGAAACATGGAAGTCACTGAAATTCATTTTTAAATTACAATTAATCTATTAATAATGCTTCTTAGTGTAAATAGTGCCTATGTTAATGCTTGTATTGTAAAATGGCGAAGAATAGGCATTATGTTGCATACCCGCTCTTGTATTTCAGATGTGAGTTGTCTGTTCCCCAGGTGCTCCCAGTCAACTAGTATTTTCTATGTTAGGTAAAATATTTCCTCAACTGCAGATTTTTGCATGAAAACTGAGGAACGTATGCTATATTTACTCTTTGTGTAAAGCTTTCATTTATGTCAGTGGGAGTTCAGTGTATAGCGTGAGGACTGTATATTTCTCTAAGTACTTGTAAGAAACAGCTCCTTTTATACACTAATAGATTTGTCACATAGTAATTTGTTTTTCCAGTTATATGATAGTTCTACCAATGCAGCAACAAAATGGAAATAATAAAGATAACCTGTAATGCTAGATAAATTACATTTGATATACCTTTTGCTTTTTATCCTCAATTTCCTATCACCTGTACATGATGGCTCACTGTTCAGCCTTTATTTTGTCATTGAACAAATGACTTGTTCATTAAGTAGGTGCATTGGCCACAATAGGATGACTTGCATTGGTTGGTTTTCACGGGCAGGAGAGGGCTGCCCAGTGTTGCTGTTGGCCTTTTGTCACAAGTCGCTTAGTTCTCCTAATGAATGTGGTGGGGAGATTTTCCTGAATAATTGGGCTCCAGAGTTCATGCAGGAGAAAAAGTAGTGAGTCTGTTAATTCAGTTTTTTCTCTGACACAGCTGTGCCCCCTCCTCCAAATAAGTTTTTGTTCAAAAAACTAGCTGCARATGGAACAATGTATGGAAGAATTGCTCCTCCACTTTATGGACAGGAGGATTTGCCATGGAACTAAGTTTGCAAGCAATGAGGGACTCAATAATGCAAAGTACCTTTGCCTTACTTTATGAATTCAGAGGTAACTTTTAGCATTGCATGTTAGGAAGGAACTATGGAGGCCGGTGACGTTACAGGATTTATTTTTGTAGCCTAAGTAGGTGAATTCTTTGACGCTTTTGTATTTTCACAGATCCAGTGTTAGATGGAGATTTCTGGAATCACTGGGGTGTCTCAAAGATTGGGGTTTCTAA
The DNA here is from genome assembly GCA_035582835.1 of Phoebastria nigripes. Lineage (NCBI taxonomy): Eukaryota > Metazoa > Chordata > Aves > Procellariiformes > Diomedeidae > Phoebastria > Phoebastria nigripes. The sequence continues at coordinate 944,203 of JAYKAV010000322.1, forward strand.
ATTCATTCAGCCCCCATCAAAGATATTTACCAGCCTGTTACAGTTTGAAGCATCTAAATTTTGGGAAATTCTGGATATTTATGGAAATTGTTGGAGCAGACCTATAAAATCTTTTGAAACTCCTCCATCTAGGAAAAATTTCTGGAACTACAAAGTGGAAAAAACATAGGTATTTTACTTTAAGAATGCCATTGGGACTGTCCCTCATGAAAGAGAGTGATTAATACACATTTGTGCCGTCCAGTCAAATATAGAAACAAACATCCAGACATACGGTAAGTTTTTCCAATTAAAGTAAAAGTAGTTTTACAATATTCCTAGTAGTTCTGATAATGTTAAAGTTAGTATTTGAATGTTTTTAAATATCCAATTACAATATATAAGACATCTCTATTCTTAGCAGATAGGCAGAGAGGCAAGGTGTATATGGAGGGGTAATATATGTTATTGCAATGAATTATATAATTAGATTAGCTTTCAAAAAAGCAGACTATTCATCAGGTTAATAAATATTTTCAGGTACAGACCTATCCTGTTACACAATCATAAATTAAATGGTGCTTTCTCTTCTGTGTAGTTATGCATGTGTCTGTGCATCAGATATTTTGAACCTGTTGAGTGTCCCCCCGTTTTTACTGAGTTTCAGTGAGAACTGAGAACACTTTGCATGTCCTCAAGAAGCATTCAGCAGAGGAGCAGTTGGAAAGAAAAGATACACTTCAGTGGAGAGAGATAAGATCTGCTTATCTGCTTTTATGTGCATGCGTGCGCACACACACGCGCCTTCATTTCCTTTATGGTTATGTATGTGTATGTGCGCATGCACATGACAAATCAAGATTTTATGTGGAAATGTGTGAAAAAATGTTGCCTTTCTAATCTCGCTATGAGCTAGACCATATGACTATGTTAGAGAGTTGGAAAGAACCTCTGGTGCAAATGTCTGAAATCTGATTTAGCTTTCTAGGCTTCTTGGCTGACAGCACACTGTATTTTGGGAATGTACAAGCAAGTATTTAGTAAGAAGGACATACTAAATGGGAGAAGTTCTGGACACCGCTGCAGCTGAGTCCCTGAAGTATATATCTGAGAGCTGGGATTTATAAAACCAAAGTTCGATGGCTGTATCATGCAAAGGCTGTAAAAGTTACATGGGTAGGGAGGCAAAATCGTGGGACAGTGTACACGATAGCGCACGCAGGCAATATTGTGCTATAGTGCATAAGAGTTTGCCATCAGATATCAATCACTAATGCAGCAGAATATGCCCTATGGCCACCAGTATATGGTTTGAAGGATAGATAGCACATTCCACAAGACACAGTGACTGTCCCTGGGGTCAATTATAGGTAGAGCAARCAAAACGGGGTGTTTCTGACAGCAGATTGGGGTAGGCAGTACTGCTCACGCTGTACTGGCTTTTGGGCGTATTTCCAGGAGCACTCCTGAAGTGAACTGTTGAGGGCTGTGTTTCTGCAAGTTCACAGATGTACGTATCTGACATGTAACTATTCAATTTGCAGCTTGGGGCTGACTTCCCCACTCCGTTAGAAGGTCTGTACACCTGTCTGGTGCATAAGTGAGAGGTGATGCTAACATTTAGAACGTGGCTTAAGGAAGTAAAATTCAAGAAACAGTCAATTACAGGGGAAGGGAGGATGACAAAACCTCTCGTAACATTCATGCTAAACTCACAGTGGGACCAATGTGTTTAGACAGTTTTAAGAACTGGTTGTCATTGGAAAACTGTTAACTAGTTCACTAGTAAAACTTTTTTTGCATTAGTATCGTTGTTTGAGTGAAATTCTGCATGAGATGGCTTCTTTGATACTTTTGGTGAGTGCATGCTTGTGAAATCGATTCCAGGCTGTCTAATAGTCTAATGGTGAGAGCTTGGGCACTGGTCTTCCAAGTGCAAGGCTCACGTCCTTCCCAGCAAAGGGGGCAAGCTCAGAGAACTTCATACAAGTCTCACAGTAAAGTAAAACAAAATTGAAGGGAACGTGATTTTGTTTTCATGTACATTAGGAAGATTATGCCACCTAGAAATGGGAAAAATGATTTCCTGTTCAGCCTGGGCTTTGGCTCTTTAATGTGTTGCTCTGTTGTCTCTTTCTGCTTGCTAGCAGTTACCTGTGTGTGGTATATTGCAAGATCATAACGTCACTTGTCATGGTGATGTGTCTATTCCTTACATTTTCATTAGCCATATAAATGTTTTATTTCTACTGCAAAAGCTAATACTAAATACTAGTGGTTAAGATAATTCACCTCCTTGGGCTTTATCATGGACAAAAAATATTTAAATCCTAATGCATGTTGTGATCTCTTAGGTGCTAATAATAACAAAATATGCCACTCGTGATAGTCATGTTCTCACTTCATAATTAAATGAAGTAAATCACTGAAGATTTGAAAAACTGTTTTAGTACTTTATGCAAATTGAATATTGGTTTGAATACTAATTAAGTTGACAAAGTAGCTATGGGAGGCAATTTTGCATTTCTTTCAAGGAAGGATCAAGATACTTGATACTGTTTTCTTTGGTGAGGAATGATGCATGGAAAAAATACCTAGTACAGTGATCCCTGATATCGGTGTTGAGAAATGCATATATACATTCTTCATTAGTGTGAATGCAGATACGGTGATACTCAAAAAGGATTTTACAAGTATTTGGAAACCATTAAATATAAGTTATGTCTTTTTCTTTTATTTTCACAATATAAAATGACAAATTTAAGTCCTCAGAGTCTCCACAAAGCACTGCATGGGAAAGGGTGGGTTTGGGAGAGCACTTAAAGTCAGTGCAGTGAGGGGGAAAAAAGATAAAGCTGGAGAAAATTGCTGTTGACTGGAATCAAACTACACCAGTTGCTTACAATTGATTGTGTGTTGTTCAACCACAAAGATAAATTAGAACATAGAATACTGCAATAGAAAAGTGGTTTAGATGTCATGGAGACAGTATGACTATTTTTATCTCTCAGTTGTAAACCATAGCTTACAGTGGCTGAAATGACATTGAACTGCTTTTCTCTTTGATGATTTACAGCCTGTGTAGTGCGTTTGTAGGAGCAGATGTCACGTTTTATGTATTTGAAAGTGTCAACACTGATGACTTATGTCTGAAGATTCTGTGCATGAATCAATAGAATGTAGTGATTTCCATTTCTTAAAAGAGTTTTTTCTGACATAATAAAAAACACATAGTGAATTTTGGTCATTATAATGCTACTCTTGAACTCTCTTTTTTTTTTGCCCTGTATTTTACACTACCAGGAGATGGTTATTTTGCAAAATCCACTTCCCTTCTCACCCCATAAGCACAAATAGCTATGGGTGAACTGTCTTCTCTTTTACTTAACCTGTTTAATTTGGAAGGTGTACAACACACTTCATTTTCTTTTCAGAAATTAATGATCAAAAAACTTGGATGAATTCATAAAAGAAAATGCATCAAGGTTATCTTACTAAGAATTATACCAAGCAAATCTAGACAGATCTCATCCCCCCAACCTTCTCCTATATTTCAGAATGATAGTCTGAAAAATTTGGGAAAAAGTACTTGTCATCCCATTAAGACAAAAAGTCAAATTTGCATTTAAATGGAAAATGTATCAATCATTTAGCATCTACAAACCAGGAATTTTTATTTTATTCTTTAAAAAAAAAAAGCCACATAAGACTTTAGTTTGCATATGTGCGATATTCCGTGTGTGTGGAGGGGTTTCTTTATGTAGTCATGCACTCACAAAAGCATATAAGAAAGTACTAGTTTAATTCAACATTTTTTAATTCTATATGTCAAAAGTCTACCGGTATAAGTAGGAATTTGCGTGTAAATTAAGGAGAGAAAATTGCTTTTTGGAATTTTATTAATACTTCTGTATTAAAAACAATGAGACAGATTTGATCTGTGCAGGTGTTGGGACACACATCAAAGTTTTGACTGGAAAATGTCCTTAAAAAAAGGACGGTTTTACATCTTCCTAATTCCGCATGTTCCACCTAGAAAAACCTAAGTTGGAGGGTAGCAGAGCCTGAGGTTCAAAAAGATCTTTGAGTTTCTGCAGCAGGATTCCTTTTCCTTATTTTGCACCTTGAGTACTTCCATCAGAGCAGTGTCTTCACAGTGAGCGTAAGTTTCTTACTTCATGCATGTGAGAAGGGCTATTATGGGCCTTGACCTTTGGGTTTGACTCCATTGCTCAGCCAGTCCGCACCGCAGCCACATGTGGGTTTGCAGGCTGCGGAGAGTGCTAAGGGATGCTTCTGGAAAGGCAGTATGCTTCTCCGCTTTGTATACACAGAGCGGAAGTCTGAGTATAAAGGAGATATTTCATGTCTAGATCTCAGCTGGTGACTCCTACCTATATTAGTTCATCAAAGAGTTGTCTTCCACAAGGGAGAAATGGAGCATGGAATTGTGATTTCAGTTTGAACTGAAGGTGGTTAAATTGCACGAGGTGCTTTTAATTTTGAGAGCAAATGTGTTTGCTTTTCAGCCATTGTCATAATACACACGGAAGCTAAGAGTTTTCCTGATCGGTGATTACCGTATGATGTCACATGTTAATTGCATGAACACATTTTCTCATTCTCAGCAGTGCTGTGGCTGTCGATTATTGGTGTCAAAAGTGCTGCTGAGCACTGCAGGAGATGAGGGAAACTGATAGAGCATTTCCTCACATTTCCCCAAACCTCTCTATTGCAATTCAGTATAACATTATTATACTGACAGCCTTACAGAAATACGAGTTACAGTAAGGATACTGAAACAGCTATGCCACAGTGCATTTAATAGCAGTGGTAATTATTACCATGGAGCCCCTGTGTTCGGCTAAGTGTTTAACAGGTTCCTGCCCTGAGGAACTTGCAGCCTTCATGGTGCTCATGACAGACGGGCAAAAATGTGATGCAGCTTTACACAGAAAGTGTCAAATCCCTACAAGCAGAACATATAAATTGTTTCCTCTGCTATGCTAGGCATTCCCCAGTCTGCCTAAGGTGTCTGTCATTAGCTGGGGCTTGATCCTGGCCAAGCTGAGCTTGCACAGTAGCAAGCCCTGAAATAAGACCTAGCTGAAGAATTATCCTTCTGATTCTAGACCTGTGTTTCCCAAATTCAGTGCCATAACACAGGTGCTCTTTCCTGTTTTTTATATTAACCTTTATAGACATAACTAACTGTGGATTCGCATAATTTTCTTCAACAAAAGCTTGTCCTTTTTAATCAAAAATGTCTGCAAAAAAGTTGAATGCCTGAAAACCCAAATATGGCACTCTAGGGATATTTGGAAGTTAAAATTAATGTGCTTTGCATCCTTGTTTTCATTTGTCCATTAATCTCATAACTCTGAAGTCCGAAGTTATCATCATACACTTTCTGTTGTCACCAACCTTGGCTCATACTGGGAGATGTCTTTCAGCTAAGAAAGTCAGTTGCTGTAGAGGAGTTGTGAAACAGCATCTCTGGCAATCACTGTAGTGATTTTTCCAGTTAGGAGTACTTTTTTTTTTTTGCTAGTGGTTGAAGTTTTCTAAAGGGAGAGATTATGAAAAAATAGGTAGTTTGGACAATGATTTCTTTTTCCTTAAGTATTTCTATGAGAAAATCTCCTCTAGCTTCACACAATCCCCAGTAAAACCATTCAGATTTTTGCATTAAAATATTTGAAAATAATTGTTTAGTGTAGTTCAATAGGGGGTGTTTGAGTTTGGGAGGCGGACAGAATTTACTCTGATTCTGAATATTCCTTTTTCACTGAGCATCCTCCATCCTCAGGAAGCTGTTCCAAATGCCAATTAAATTGAAAGGGTACCATTTAGTCACATACTAGCCTATGCCAGAGCTAAAGGTTCACGTTCAAAGTCGGCGTGCTCTCCCTTCTTTTCCAAGGAGAGAGGAGACCTTCCAGTGACTCTTGCTAATAAAGCTGAGCATTTCATGATGTTTATTATTACTCTAGAAAACAGAAAAGTTTCACCAGATTAATGTATGCGATGACTCAGTATTTGTGCAATCTGATTTTTAGCAGAGCTGGGACTACAACTCAGATGTCAGGCACTTAGGCACAGAGTGCTCGCAAAGCTATCGTTAATGTGATCACACTAAGTTTGTTTCAGACTCACCACCCCCCACAAACTCTTGTCTTCATCGTTTGGCAGACAGTCACATAAAGTATTAAAATGTATATTTTGTCTCCCTCTATAGGTTGATCTGCACACCAAATAGGAGCTATTACTTTTTTACAAGTTAAAAGTTCACTCAGTTTTACTGTGTTTTTCAAGTTTCTACTATGGTGAGAACTGTGGTTCTAGATTCAGGCGAGGCTTGTTTACTGTTAGGTCTTGAAGGTGGTTATAAATCATTTCCTCTTCTTTGCCCTGGTTTTATTCATTAATATATCATAGCTAAGTAACTGAGTAGTATTTTTCTGCCAGACTTCTGCCTTGCACAGTGATGAGCTGTTCAATGAACACAACAAAAATATTCAAGAATTGTTGTTCATGAAAGCTGAATCCTGTCTCGGGGTCTGCCAGAATGCGCCCCGCGAGTATCCTAACAAGACTACAGAATTCACAAAAGGGGATCACCATGGCTAGGCTTTCCAACACCATTTATTTACTTCTCAGGGCTTGTCAATCACATTATTCTCATATAATTCAAACAAATATTGTGATACCAGTTTTTAAACCAGCTATCGGTGATTCTCTTTCTGTAACATGCTGAATAACATCACCAACAAATATGTATTTTTTTTCCTTGACAGCTTTGGATGGTCTGCCTTGTGGTGAGACTAAACCAATAAATTCATTCCCAGCAGTTGCAGAGGCTGTTTAGAAATGAGGATCAAACCATTACAGGGTCTCATTCAGAGTAGCTGTAGCAGCAAGCATGTGTGTTAAGCTGGGGAAGTGCATAGTTAATTCTACCTAATTCCAACTAGAAAGCAAATGTGTGGCACTGGCAAAAGTACAAAGATACTGCTGTAAATGAGTTGATGATTGAATCAGCATGCTGAATTTAGCCAAATTGTAATTTATTCCTCACGGTCCATTTTTTKGGGGGTCCAGTTTCCACTTTCAGTGGAAAGTTTTTTCGTGGAAAGAAAATACTATCTTTTCAACACTGTACTTGTATATTCTTGTCATTCCACAGACTAATTATTAAAAAAATATATTTTGCACTCTTTCAGAAAAATAGAGCTGCAAAACCGAAACCTAAGTATTTTACAGAACATAATCAGTTAATTTCAGTTTAAATTAAAAATGTATTAAAAGTGATGAAGAAATGAATTGCATACTTTTCAAATCACTTAAATACAATTTTTCTGTATGAAAAAAGGAAGTGAAAATACTATAATAATTAATGCAAATTTAGAAATCCATAAAATTTGTCAAGAGTATGTTCATAAGAAGAAGTTTTTGTTATGGAGGCAAATGCTTCCCGTATTTTCATTAGCATAATTATGTGAAAAGTTTAAAATTTTTTTATTCAGGATTGAATGTATAGTGTCAAATCCAAGAGTTATTTTGTATTATTGAATCCCAACATACCAAATTCATGAAATCTTGGGGATGTGAAATGAGCTGATTTACAGGGTTCTGTACCTTATTAAATTTATGTGTACTATTCTGTTTTTCAGCATGTTTTATTTATACAGGAGAGACCCACTGTCATATTGCTATTTCTAAAACTTAACATGAAAGCCTGTATTTTCATGATTCAGACAGAAAAAGTACGTAATAATTTTAAATAATTAAATATTTTCATCCCTAGCAGTATTGTGTTTCTGAACAATGAAACTGTCCATTTTCATTGCCCAAACTGCAATTTAGCAGAGAATATTAAGTGGAAAGCAGATTTAGGTTTTTAGACATCAGAAAACCTACTTCAAAAACTTGATGTTAAAACATTTGTATAATTCCATCATGATGCATATTTCCTGGGTGTAATCTTGAGCGGTGAGATGGTATAAGGGAAAATCCATATTTCTGTGATAGSCTATAGCACTGCAGAGCCACCCAGGGTGGGTGGCAAGAGGGTGCCTTAACTTTACTGCTCGTAGTCTAGAGCAGTAGACTAAGCTACTAGAGCTACACTAATAAAAACTGCAGCATCGGGTGAACAGGTCTGTGTAATGAAACAGATGGTGCTGAGGACCAGGCAGGGGCTTGCGGCATTTTGTTGGTGTGTTTGTTTTTTGGAGGTGTGTGACTTTGTATCAGCTCAAATTTGGCTGGTCCCAGGGACCTAACACTCATTAACAGTTGCAATACATCTGGCAGTTTTGTTTCATCCAGAAGTAATCTGTTTGTGTGCTTCACAATACCTTTATGCTGAGAAATTGCTATGAAAATAGACTTCTCACCAAACACCAAAGTAAACAAATCCAGTGCCAGCCTGTGGAGAAGAGCAATGAAGATGAAGTAGGAGCTAAGGGGAATGGCATAATTAATGTACAASTTCTTTTCTTTGTGCTCAGAAGGTTTGGGAGGAATTCCTGATGCTTTTGCTGGAATTGCGGCAGACTGCCTTACTTTGTAACCTGTCTTGTAATACCAAGTCTTGACTCTGTGCTCCCATGTACGATGACTACGTGGAGAYGTACTAATCAACTGTAGGACTTGCAGTGTTGCAGTCGCAAGAAAGATTTGTTGGAGAGCAAGTGTTCTTGTTGAATAATAATTCTTCCAKCCCATCATTTATTTCAATTGTTGCAGTTTGTTTGTGTTTAAGGGCTTGAGTTTTTTAAGAGAAAAACAGAGAGTAATAAAAATTTTGATCCAGCAGTTTTATGATAAGCCTTTTGGAATTGTCTAAGCTCTAAGTCATTGACTTTCCAAATAAATATTTTATTGATTATTAATGCTTCCTAGAATATCTCTAGCATTTGGTGGATACCTTTGGTAGCTTACGCTGCACAATCTCAAGAGAGGTGTTAAGTGTGAGGTGTTGAGAAAACCTAAGCTTACCTAGAGTTTAAAGTGGCAAGGAGTGACAGCAAGAAGAGCTTCTGTCATTATAAAAGCAATAAAAAAATAAACACAGAAAATGTGGGGTTGCTGCTGAATTGTGATTTAGTGAAAGTGGATGCAGGTAAGCCTGAGATCAATGCTACCTTTGCCTCAGTCTTCACTGACAAAATCTCCTGGGCCTTTGAGCCTAGAGACAGGATTCACAGAATCATAGAATGGTTTGGGTTGGAAGGGACCTTAAAGATCATCTAGTTCCAACCCCCCTGCCATGGTCAGGGACACCTTCCACTAGACCAGGTTGCTCAGAGCCCCATCCAACCCGGCCCTGAACACTTCCAGGGATGAGGCATCCACAACTTCTCTGGGCAACCTGAGATTCAAGGAAGAGAGGATTTACCAGCAGCGGAAGAGGATCAAGTCAGGGATCTCTTAAGAAATTTTGACCCATACAAGTCCATGGGATTGGATAGGGAACATCCAGGACACAAAGAGAGCTGGCTGATATCATTGTGAGGCCACTCTCCATTGTCGTTGAAGGGTTGTGGAGATTGTGAGAGATTCCCAATGACTGGAGACAGGTGATGTTGCACCCATCTTCAAAAAGGGCAAGAAGGACCATTCAAAGGACTACAGGACTAAAGTCATTTTGGTTCCTGAGAGAATCATGAAGTGTGTCCTCTCGGAAGCTGTTTCTGCACACATGAAAGAGAAGAAGGTGCCTGGGAATAGCAGCACGGATCTCCCAAGGGTTAATCATGTCTGCCGATCTGTTTGCCATCTGTGGTGAAATGACTGAATCTGTGGATGAGAGGAGAGCAGTGGATCTTTGACCTTGACTTCAGGAAGGATTTGACACGATCTCCCTCAGCATCCTTGTATTCAAGCTGGGACATTACAGCCTAGATGGGTGGACTGCTAGATGTGTGAGAAACTGGCTGAGTTGTCAGGCTCCAAGTGTAGCAAGCAGTTAATGGTTCATATGCTGCCTTGAGGCTGATTACAAGTACAGTTCTTCAGTAGTCTGTCCTGGGACCTAGCCTGTTTAGCATCTTTATCAAAGACCTGGAGGAGACGACAGAGTACACTCTTGTCAAGTTTGCAGATGACACCAAATTGGGAAGGCCAGTYGCAATGCTTGGGGACAGCATCACCATCCAGACGCACCTTGACAGATTGGAGGAATCGTCCAAAAAGGACCTCATGAATTCAACAAATGCAAAATGCAAAGTCCTGCACCTGGGCTGGACCAACCCCTGCACTGGTACAGGCTGGGGACTCACTGACTAGGGTCTGATTGACTGGGATGCTGCTGAAAACAATCTGGGGATCCCAATGGGCAGTGGGCTGAACGTAAGCCAGCAATGAGCCCTGGCAGTGGGAGAGGCTAACGGCATCCTGGGCTGTATCAGCAGGCCTGTAGCCAGTAGATCAAAGGATGTTATTATTCCATTTTTCTTCAGACTCATTAGAGCACAGAATAATTTGGAATAACTTGTCCTGTTTTGGGCTCCCCAGTACAGAAATGGTTTGTAAACTGGAACGATTTCAATGAAAGGCCACCAAGGTGGTCAGGGAGAGATCTAGGGACCGAGATTCGTTCAGCCTAAATAAGAGGAAGCTTTGGGGTACCTAACAGCACCCTCCCAGAATCCACAAGGGTGTTTCTGAGGAGGCAGACCCATGTCTTTAGTGAGGTGCACAATGGGTAGACAGAGACTGTTTATAAATTGAAACATGGGATGTTCTTACTGGATAGACAGAAGAGAAAGTTCTCTGTGGGGATAATTAAGCCCATGCAACCAGTTAGCCGGAGATACTGTGGAATCGCCATCCCTGGAGGTTTTCAAGACTGAACTGATCAAAGTCCTGAGCAGCTTGATCTGAGTACAGTGTTGATCCTACGTTGAGCAGGAGGTTGGACAGGTGCCCTGCTGGGGTCCCTTCCAACCTGAATGTGTCTGTGATACTAACCCAGACAAGTCTGTACAGGTTCTGGGATCTTGCCACCCACATTTTATATTGCCAAGACTTCATGAATCTTATGTTAGCCTCAATAGTTGGAATAATTAAATATAGTCATGAGAATTTCCAAGAGCTAGTGTGGACATTCCTGAGACTAGTGACAAGAAAATACAGTGGATTAAGGTGTCTCACAGATGTCTTACTTCAATTGAGTAGTCAAGCCAGTAGATTTTCCAACTGAAGAGGTGAGTGACAGCTAGAAATCCAGAGATTCCTGGAACTTTTTTTTAAGTGATTATTACTAAAGGAAGCTATTGCAGCCTTATTCAGTATATGACATGAGTAAATTGCTGAATAAATAATTGCTATGGACATTCTTCAAATAAAACTTATGTCTGGATCAATAATTTATTTAATAACTTAACTCCATATAAGTTAGGTTTTTAAATAYGGCTTTCTAAAAAAGTGTTTCATTTTTGTGTTCATTCTTCAAATTATTTTCTATTCTTTATAAATGTTAGAGCTGATTAGTGAGGGTGCTTTTGCTAAAGCATTATATTAAATGGACTTGTTACAGTTATGCAGTTTACCTCAAAAATGTTATGCAAAAGATAATCTGACCCTCCATGTCTGTCTTGGAGGTGGAGAATGGCCTGTTCAGGCAGCAAGCAAGGTCTGAACTACTAAATAGTCCTTTGTATGCCTACTGTGGTTGCCACTGTTGTGTGTGCATTGTAAAAGGAGGTGGTGGGATGGGAAGCAAAGCTCCTCTTACTCCAGCTGGAGTTGAACAGGAGCTGCAGTGATGTTAAGTTGAATACTGTAGGTCTATTTGCATTGCTGCAAAATAGTATTTAATATTACCCATTGTTCTGGTAGACGTAAGAAAGCTTGGAAATGGCACAAACCTTCAGCTCTACACTTTCTCGCTCTTTTTAGTTTTCGTTCTATTTTGAACATTGTTATTTCTCTTTTGAAAAAAATACGTGGAATGATTGTCATTGGTGGTGATGCAGGAAGACAAAAGACAGTTTTCTTTTCATTGAGTCTGTTAACCCTACAGGCTCGAAAGAGTAGAGATGTTTTGATTGGTAAATTGAATAAATTTGACAGAAAAGTGTGTACAACTAGCTTTTTTAGTGGATATGTACATATATACACACTAGAGAGCATATATGTATTAGTTCTTTGCGGACTGTATTCTTAAAAGCTAAGGGTTTTTTGATTTATGGCCAGTTGCCTGCTTAACAACATCTGTAAGCTTTTGACAGAGTTAATTGTACAAATCTGTGACTGAAGTGGATGGTGGTAAAATGCATGATCCTGTTGAACTTGACAATGTTGAAATTTGTAATTTGAAGCTGAATGTTATAAGCAGAACCCATTGGAAGAGTAAATCTATCTTGATTTCTTACTTCTTATGAGTTAGCAGTTACATCACAAATATTTTCCCTTTGTATGCTTGTCAGCATAATTTTGTAGTGAATTTAACTTATTTCCCCTGCTCTTTACTGCTTAACTATAAATTCTCACCCAGTTGTTTGAGTTCAGTTTCTTATGCCGTCCTTTTCATCTGAACAAATTGTTTGTACACAGTCCATTCTCCATGAGTATTAATTTAATTTTCTTCCCCTGCAAATCTGGTTAATCTCTTTTCCATTCGAGGTCTTATCTGAAGTCCGTAAAAGTAAATGTGGGAGTCTTTCCAATCATTTAGCATATGCACAAGATGCAGAGATATTTTCTTCTCACTGCTGTAGCATTGAACAGATTCATGATCTAAGAGTACCCTAGTAGCATTTGGCAGCAGATTTGAACACTTCTTGCTAAAAAAAAGTTAAAATATTTTTGTAGATTGGATGATCCAGATCTAAGGGGCCTTGTCTGCAATCATGCCAACAAAGTTATGCTTGACAAAGTTGGAGATGACTTTTCTTCCATTTCAGCCAATGTTACATCTTCAAACACAAGAGGTAAAGGAGCACTTCTAGCTATGATCTGTAGAATAAATTATTGGTAAGTGAAGTCAAGCAGAAAGGCTCAGGGGCCATTTTGGAATCAGCTGTCAAAGGGCATGATGTCAGCTGCTTTGCAGGAGCCATTATTATTCCTTTGCTTAGGAGACAATCCTTGACATTGTCAAGTCTCTCCAATCTTTGCTCTGACTTTAATGTTCCTTTTTTTGGAGACCATACTCTAGTTGGCTGTGTTTAATTTAGAGAACACTAGCCTTACAAACCCGAAGTGAAGCTGGCCTAAATCTAGATGTTGTGTGAGGACACGCGTGAGGTGGCGGAGGCCTCTTCTTTTTTGTTTCCTAAAATGCTCATGGTGTTTTGTATGGAATAGTCAACTACTTTCTCAGCCTCTGGCTGTGCTACACTCATGACTGGTCCTTGCTCGAGTKACTCCATTGCTTGTTTGCCCAGTCTGTACCGTAGAGGGAAGACACCCACAAGAGAAAAGGCCTGAGTTTCACCTTTTGAGTGACTTGCTCCTTATGTGGGTGATACTGCTTTTCTTTTTATATCCGTTGTAGTTTTACTGCTCTGTCTTTTAGATTACATGTTCCAGTCCCTCACTGAATGTTGTTTTGGTTCACCACTTAAACGTGAGTTTGTCCAGCTTTAATTAATCAACCTGAATTCTCAAACATTAGCTGTAATGCACTTACCTGTAATACTTTACAGATGTTCCTAAATATTAGCAGAATGGATAAATACACCCATTTTAGACACTGCTAACACCAAAGTAAAAGTTGTAATAGGGTTTTTTTTGCATTTATTTGGCTTCTTTTTCTGATGGCTTGGTACCAGAGATCAAAGAGCTTTCAAAAGACATTTAAAAATAAGTCTTCCACAAAACACTCAAAATAGGGATTGATGTTGTATCTTTATATTATTTTGCTGACATTGGCATAAAGAAGTATTTGACCTAAGTCCATACAGGGAAATCAAAAACAGGACCAAGAATGGAATTTCCAGATTTTTCACTGGCTGTCCAGTGGCAATATTTATCTCTGTAGGAAGAAGGAGCAGAGGTGCTTTTTAAAGCAACCAGAACCAGGTGTACRGCAGTGGAACTCAACAGATCACTAGTGCTTCTGCTGAAATATTTAAAATTCTGATATATTCAAACAGTTTTCTGTAAAATATCTGACAGCTTGTAATTTATTCTTAAATTTAAAGTGCACTTAACGTTTATTGCAGAATATCTAAACTGCATTAGAGGTGATCCATGGCAGGGGTCCAAACCAAAATTGACCAGATCAAACTATGGCTTTCATATAATCTCTCAGTGAACAACAACAACAGAAAAGAATATTTCCTCATTATTTTATTCTGAAAGAGGCTTTTAATGGTTCTTGTTTCATATCAGAACTTTGGCTCCTTTGATGTATTTTTCAAATTCACACACCTAGTAGATCAGAAAATCCTCACTCACTCACTTCTGCTGTATTGTGAGCAATAAGAGATCTTATTAAATTATAATAGGTATATATTATATATGTGTTGTGCAAATGCACATTTTACTGTCCATTTTATATTTTGTTATCTATTGTAGATATGACACATAGATCATGTGTCTCTCTTATACTTGGATACTTTTTGGCTGTTTTTCTTTAGAAAGAGTTTTAAAGGAAATTCAAAGCTAATGATCTGTTGTTGTGGGGAACTCTACTACCACATTGGAAATCTGCTCTTACAAAATCAAACATATGGTAACATTGCACCATATGTTGATTTTTATATTTAGTAAATGCATAAATATGATATAACCTTTATAAATTTCATTTTATTTTATTTTGACTGATAGGGCTTCATTTTCAAATGGAACTAAATGCACTCCTTCCAAAATGTGTCATATTGTTGTATTTCCTGAAAAATCAATGGAAGTTATTAGTACAATGTGAAAAATATTTCCTGTAATTTGTGTGTGTGTACACACACCAACTAAGCTTATGCAGTGATGCATAGAAGGAGAAATGCAGCAGGTATTACAGCTGCTGAAACGTGTACGTAGTATGTATCTTTTTGTAACTGTAGAATCTTAATGAGTGTATGGCAGAGATTTACATGAGAAGTACGGTATATGAAAGCTCAATTTGAATGTCTGGTCTCCTTTTTTCTGTATTTTTCTTTTTGAACTTCTGAACCCATTAAATCATACTAACATTTGCCTTACTGTTATCCTTATTATTAACCTTCCTCCTACCCATGAGCTTTATTTTGGTTTTTTTCTCCTCCCTCTATAGAACTTATGGAGACACTTTGGCCATGTTGTACTAGTCCATTTTCAGTGCTATGTTAAGTCTTGAAGAGCCAAATACGACTCAATGTATTTCAGTTTTAACTCCTTCTCTGCATGCGTACTTGTGGAAATTAGTTTTCCAGGGAAATGCAGAGTGTTACACGCCCTCCATTGAGGAGTGAAGCATCAAGACCAGTCAAGGATAAATTGATTAAAAACAATGGCTTAGATACGTCAAGCAAAATAATTCTCAGTCCCCACCATAAAACCACACAATGATTCCTTACTCATTTACTTTACTTGTGTTCGCACAAGGATAAACGCTGTAGCAGATACCACAATTCCTATTGTGTATATTCCAAACATAAGCACTCCCTGTGGCTTTCTTCAGAAAATGTTAACCAGATTAGAAGAGGAAAAATTTCATCTCCTCTCTAACAAGCCCTTATCACATCCTTCAGAATATTTTGCTTAAAATGATAAGACAATTTTTATCTTTTTTAGTAACATCTTTGCAACAATTTCTAAGCTATCTCCTGCTTTGAACTTTCTTCTACCTAAAGTGTACTCACTGTTTGACTTCTGTTTTTATCTGAATATTGGAACAAGTATGGAACATAAGAATATATTKCTGGAGAACAATCGGATGTTCTCCATGCTGATGGGAAGTGGAATGACCAAAAAGGCACATGCAACCTTCATGGCAGCCTTTAGATTTGGTTACAGAGGTAACAGATAAACTGCAGAACAGTTACATATGAATACAGTGCTTCCTTATAGGTAGGTTGAAAATTTTGTGATCATTTAGATTATTATAATTCACTGACTGCAAAGTCATAAATAGTTGTTTGTTATCTGTTCGATATGAAATAATGTAATTTCCAAGTGAATCTTCCTTATGAAGAGTATCTTTCAACATCTTCTTACAAGTTTTCACAACAATATTATTTTCTTACATAAGTAATTCTGCATGTTCTGGGGCAACAGGGAAGAATCAGTTCTTTGGCCTCACGTGACTTTCCAAGGATGTACCTTCTCTGTTTGCATGGTCTTCCTTGTGCTTTAAGGACTCAGGATGTGAGCTGGCACGCACAGGTAGAAGTATGAATGATGCACTAACTTCATGTAAGCCAGTAGGGCTGTGAATGTATGTCTGTTTTACACATGCAATTTGGGCAAGCAGTGGTTTGTGCTTGTGGAAGGTGATCCTGAAAACATAAACTGTGGGAATGGGTTTCATTTTTTTTTCCTAGTAGAGATGGAAAATGGATGAGCTCAGTGAAATACTCTGATTTTTTAAATGTATATTTTCAAATCAGGAAGCTCTGTCAGTCATTAGATACACTGTACTTGCTGTAGTAATCCTCATCTGTAGGTACAGAGTGGTAATAGGCAGGAACTAGTCCATCAGCTGTGATTGATTGTCATTTAATCGTAAAGATCTGAGAGACTGAAAATTTTTTTCATGGACTCGGGTAACATAATTCTAATGTAACCTGTGCTTGTCAAATTCTGCTTTACTTTCATTTTACTTCTGCAAACAACTATTTCTACATACCTTCAGTGAGCCACATCCACTAGCTTGAGCAGCAGAGATAGATAGCCTGAGGTTGTCCTGCGAGTTTTCGTTTTATCATTGTACAGGCACAGCACAGCATGCCAGGTACAACCAGTGTAAGGAGGATTCCAGCATCTCCATCATACAGTAAGCTCCTGTCAGCGAAAAGATCTTATGCAGTGATACACTAGTTAAATTTGACAAAGAACATAGATTGTGTAAATCATGCTGTTTTCATTGATTATAGTCTGAGAGTGCATTAACCCTCCTTAAGGCTCTAGAAATCACTTTCATAAATGCGAGTAGTACAAGAAAATGTTTAGTGAAGCTTTTCATGGATTAATTCTTTGTTAGAGGATAAAGTATTTTCACACATACAGATACTAAAGCAATAGTTCTACTCAGAGATTTTTGGTTTTTTGCCTCCACTGAGCATTTGTTTACTATAACCCTTTGAAGGTTAATTTTCACTTACGTTTTACAGGGACATACTGAGAAGAAGCTTTGAAACACGTCTTGTGTTATGCCAACTGTATTAATTAAAGCAGTACTCTGGCTGGGGTGAATTTTCTGCGTAGAAAGGAGAGGTCCAAGTTTAGAAGTAGAAAGTGATTCCCACAATTACTTTAGGCTTATCATTGCAAGGGCTCTAAGGAAAGTTGTTTACAATTTAGGGGGTTTTGAAACTGGTTTTGTTCACTTTTAATCTGTGTCTTCTGATTAGGTAGTTGGACTTCTGTGTTTTAACATTATTGTGAGAGGTTTTTTCCCCCTGAAAAATGAGACTCCCTTTCTGCTTGAGGAAATATGTGATTTACTCCGTTTTTGAGCTTCAGGGCCAGTGCCTAATTTTCTTTTTATCGCATTCTTAGTTCCATAGTAAGCAATTTCCTTTGGCTTCACTGAACAGAAATTCTTTGGATATCGTAATTATAAACTATACATTATGACTTCTTACAGTTATTTTTAAAGAGAGAGATTATAGCATGTAGTTTTAGACTGCTTTTATTTTATTGTCTGTGAGTTTATTAATGTTAGTATATGTAGAGACTTCAGCTGATAGACTGTCAAATAAAAAAGGGCCAAACATTATATAAACTGGAATTCAAAAGCACAGCATAAAGTTGCCAAAAAAAAATTGCCAGCACACCTTAATCACATTTTTATCACCTTATACTTCATTCTAAGAAACATAAGAAACCAAGTTTTATATGAAACAGATCAAGGCATCTCATGGCTCTGCAAAAACTCATAAATTGGGTGCAAAGTATCCTATAACAATTCAGAAGTCTATTTTGCTTCTTAAACATTGTGCTAAATTGTTTCTTCTTTCACTAACAGTCTGCACTAATAAATAATAGGTTGGATTTGTGGGCGGGGGTGCAATAATTTCATGCTGCAGTGCCATCAGCCTGTCTGTAGATTGACTGCAACCGTGGAAATTCTTCACTGGGAAGACCCTCCATGACTGCTTTTGCCAGTTTGATTCTGCAGGTAGTGCTGTGTAAAACGCCTGCATCCATACCGCACAATCCAACCTACTCTTTATTAGTTTCTACTTTTGGGAAAAGTGTTACATGCACAAAACTGTTTCCCTCAGGCAAGGGAATCCTTTAATACAGCAGGCAAAGCCATCCGTGGGCTTCTTCATAATCCCTACCACTGATCTTCAGGAGAAGCAGAGAACGAGACTTCTACTGGAGCTTTCCGATGCCTCAGTGGTGCCACTTCAGCTCCTCAGGGATGGGGAGCAGAGAGGACACCTGGTCCTGGAGAAAGGTAGTGCACGCTTTACACTGTCCCATTCACTTCATGGTGTGCAATGGTTAGGATTTGTCTCACAACTTTTACACATCTTAAGTTTGATACATTTGTCCTAGAGTCCCTTTATAGTCAGTGGGAAAAAATACACGTCATATAGACAGTTCAGCTGGTCTGTCACAGAAACCTGCTTCCACAGTCAGAAGTTCAGCTTTGACACCTGTGTTCCCTCTGTTTACAACTTTTGTTTCACTCCCCCAGCAAGACACAGTCTTTTCCACCCAGGTCTCCTTCCTCCTTTAATCCAGATTGCGCCCTGGTGCTGTGCTTGCATTAGCTGTCATCTGCCTACTTTGGGGAGGCCCAGCATGAACACAGTAGGGGGTTCAGGAAGCTGTCGAGGTGACTTTCTGGCTCTGAGAAGCAGTTTTCCCTGTAAGTGGCAGGGGAACATTGCTCTTCAGGTGCTGCCTGTCTTTGGACAAGACATAAAAGTGCATTTTCAAAGGTACTCAGATGCGAAGTGGAAGGACTGTTTGCTAAAACAAGACTAGAGTAAAACAACAGTGAATAGTCTGAAAACCACCCATCTTGTTTAACTGAGGTATGATGACCATGCAGTGAAGTCACTGCAAGCCTCTTCAGTTCATCCACATTACTTGTCCATCTGGCAAGGATATTTATAAATTCCTGAATTTTATGCTGCACTGGAAGGTATTTCTGAGCAATGTCCCCTTTTCACTACAGAAGTGGCTGTGTTTCACTGGTAATTTACATTTCCATTAGCAAAGTGAGCAAGGCCTGAAGTCTTCTTTTCCCTATACCCCTCAAAATGGCTACTGGAGTCAAGGGGCACTGAACACAGATTAAGGGCAGAATTCAGTCAATATTTGCAAAGCACTTTGGAGTACTTAGGCATGAAAGACATCATATTAGGTAAATATTATTTTCATTCTGAGTTAAATCCTGAAATCTGTAATTCAAATGTTCGTAATTTCTGAGCTGAGGTAGATATGTGCATATGAAAAGATTTTATTTGGACTAGGTTTGCTTGCTTACTTGTTGATCCTAAATGAAATGAAGATGGTTTTTGTTTTGCTTGGCTGAGGGGAAAATAGCAACAGCCCTTCCTACCTCTAGTCTCCTTGTTTTCTGTCTGAAAAGTGCAGGCCAGCACAGAAAAGCAAATCAAATTTGAGTTTGTTGATAGTTTGTAAAGAAGGACCAAATGTCTCATATTTTGACATTTACTAACATAGGTTTGCCTTTTAAGACATGTTGTTGTGTAAGCCAGATGTAAGCCTGACTGCTTTCATCCACCCTTTCCTAGGAACTGGTGCATCTCAGTAGTCAGGCCGTATTATAGCAATGCCCAGTGGTGACATTACATACTGGGGATGACCATTTATTTATGTAAAACTTGCATATATAACAGTTGAAGTTGATGCTGGTAGTTGCTGTCTACTGGAAAAGTGAAATATATTCTTCCTCAGACCACTGATTAAAAAGCAAAGGCATAAATGTGTGTTCAGCTGTCAGAAAAAAAGCCAAGTGATTCCTAGTAGAGAAGTGTTGGTGAACCAGCTGTGTCTAGACATCATAGCTCTCAGCTCCGGCTGGAGAGCTGGGGGGAATCGCCAAGTCCACAAGCACACTAAAGAGCACAGTACCTTCCTCTCTCTTTTCAGGTCTTCTTTTCCTATCTTTACATATCTCTCCTTTTTACACTGTCTGCAGTGAGTATATCATTTATCGGTTAATAAGTTGTCTGACAAGATAGCCACTTTGTACCTAATTGTTCAGTTTATTTATGTATTATTGATGAGCCCAGACTTGAACTCTGCTTTCCTTAGAGGCTGCTTGATAAATCTGTTGGCTAATCCTATCTAAGACACTGAATTACCTGCTGTAGCATAATACATGACATTGTTTTTGCTTTGTATTCTTAAAAGGAGCTGGTTATACATTTCCAATGAGCTGTGTTTAACAGTAAGAAATAAAATCACATTGCTCTCTCTGTTAACAAAAGATCTTCAGTGATGCACTGTAACGCATAAAATACTTCCTCAGCTTTTAAATCAATGCTCTGACTATTTTAGCTTGTAAGGGCTCGCATAACTAAAAGAACTTCTGAACTGCAAAATCGTGATTATGAGTAAAACTATTAGACATGTCAAAACACTTATGTTGTGTATTACTAATATGATCTGAAAATATTGGAAAATTAATCACCTTACACTTTCCAAGGCAGTAGTTACTATTTCAAATGAATGAATAAAACACCAAATTAATTTTCTATCAAAACATGAATCTAATGACGGCACATTTTTGTACTCTGTTATTATTTCTGAACTTTTGACTTGTAGGCGCTGACATAAGGGAAAGTTGGGAGTATTACAAGAACTGTAGAGCGCAGGAAGAAACAGTGTCACTGTATGACTAGCTATTTATGAATTCAGCTATTAAGACTCTGGAACTGCTGCAAAGCCCCGGAGCCTCTTAATACTTCTCTTAAAAGAATATCACAAAACAGATTGTTGCTGACACCAAAAGAGACTACATACTGAATGCGTGAGCCCATTTAGTGGTTTCCCTAAAAATGAGAAAAAAGCAAACAGCACCTCAGGTATATCTTCATTTCCTGGGCCTGATCAATGGATGTTCTACTCAATGTTAGTCTTGAAATCAGTTGAATTATACCAGCATGGACCCAGACCAGCACCCTGGTACAGGACCCCTCTGTGAAAAGGTGTTTCATTCTGAATTGCATTCAAATCAAGGACATTTTACTCCATCAGCAAATATATGATTATTTCAACTGGTGCTTTGTGTGCCTTTTAATGTGGGAGGGAAGGAGCCAAATATGGTTTTGGTAATGTTTATGCAGCTGTTTTGTTTCTGCTGGGGTTGTATATCTGCAAATCAGAGCATGATTTGCCCATTTGATTTTCTCTGTTCCCTCTTTACTTTTTTTTTAACCTAATAAACACAGAATTAAGTTACTCTAGACTGGGAAAGTTTAGTTTGGAAATGAATTTGACCATGTGAAGAAAGTTTATTCTGAGTATGTACAGTAGAGACATAATCTTAGGTATGACCATTGAAGCTGTAGTTTTCAGTGGGTTGTTCCATAACTTTAAAACTGTTAATATGCATTTCAGTCTTCCAAACACAAAGAACATTTTAAAACAAAAATTATTCAAGCCATTTATTTCAAGTTTAATGTGCACTCATTTAATGGTCTTTAGGCATAGAAGATTATGATAATTTTCACCACAGATTTTATCAAATCCGGAGCACGGTGTATTAATAATTCAGCAGTTTATACAGAGAGGTGAGAGAATATAATATGGGGCACTAAAATGATAAGGCATATTTTCCATGACATTACTGTTACAGAGTACTTTCATTGATTAACAAAATGGCTAAAGAGTCTGACTAGGCTATGAGATTGCTGAAGTTAAACAACAATTATTGTACAATTGGGTAAAACAGAAGCAGATACTGTGATGCTGTGGGGAAAACGAAACATCAAAAGCTAGTAAGAAGCCATTTTTATATCATAAAAGCATAAGAACAGCTCCATCAAGCTTTAATCACATTGTTATATTATACATTTATTTTAAAATTATGTTAGCTCATTAACAGTGGTTATAACATAGATTGTTATAATTATATTAAGATTAGCAAATACTAAGTTTTGCTTCTATTTCAGCACAGTGAATGCACAGGCTGCACTGTGTGAGTCGTAGGGTTATCTGTCTAAAAAGCAGCACTTCTGTATTTCAAGGGGTTTGTTATTACATTGGTGTCGCGGTCCTGTTCAAAAATGCTGACACCCACTTTGCAGGGACTGGTAGTTTAATGCCAGCCAAGGTGAGGGGAACCCCTGGCCACCTTGTCCGTAACTCCTCTCCTAGCCATGGGGTGCAGAGTACCTGTGTCCCTCTGAGTGGCTGCACGTGGGGAATGACTGCCAGTGAATCGCAGCCCTGCTGCAGCCTGGCCTGCCAGCCAGGAGCCTGCACTGGAGCTCATTCATGGTACTTGGTGAAAATAAAGCACTTCCCTCGTGTCTCTGCATGGCCCTTTCCAGCATAACAGAGCTCAGCTTGTTTCACTGCGTTCAGTGACTTCAGAAGCACATCAGGCTGGAAATTTTGAAGTGACATAGTCTTGCCAATATTCATTTGACAAAACCATAATTGCCAGGTTTTTTTGAGTTCTTCCTTAAGAAGAATTTCTCAGGGCCAGGATGTGATTTCTGTTCAAAACTGGAAAGACCGATACCAGAAAATAACGTACTGTGAGGGAGAGTGCTCAGCAAGATGTGAGAGAAACAAATTCAAGTCTACATCATCAAGTACTTTAAGAAAGTTAGCTGCCACAAGAAGTGATATGGGAAGACTATCCCATAGTCTGTGGCTGTGGTGCACAATTCGTATATGAGGGAATAGCAGAGTGGGACTGAACTGGGATTTCCCACAGTGCTGCTGTGTGCTTGAACAGCCACATTCTTCTGGTGAAAGAGGCTTTTTCATTTTTCACGTAAAAATGTTTCAAAGTTAGTTTCATCATAAGATTCATCTTGGAAATGCTTGATTTGAAGAAGCATACAGCTCTGACTTGGGCCAAAGGCCATGGAGCTTAGATCTTCACCATTTGTCATAGATCATCTTATCTACCCTAACTATATGGCAACTTTCCACGCTACTGTATAGATCAGGAGAAGCTTTCAGAGGTTTCATTTGCTAAGCGCTGGGAAAAAACAAAGCATTTTCTAAATAAAGTGTGCAGGGAGGAAGAGGCTGATGCATACCCACAGTCTGGATGAACCTTGGGAACAGAGAACCTGTTCAGATTTGTCCACAGCTAGCTAGAGCACTACATTAATTTTGGACAGCACATGAGATGGTGAAAAGGACATCAGTAAAGGGAAGCACTCAAGTGGTTACAAATGAGGAAATGTTTGGAAAAAAACATGTTGTCAGAGAAGGTTAAAGGAATTTAAAATAGGCTTGCTGAAGAAGAGGACAGAGTATCTGTCTTTAAGTGTGTTCATGAGTGTTATTAAAAGGTAGGAATCATTAATCTCAGCAAACTGGAAGGATGGAAAAAGGTCTTAAGATAAAATAGTAAAATTGCTGAAGAGTTTGAACCGAAAGGGGAAAATGCATGGAAACACCATTGCTGGAGTTGTGTGCAAGGCAGGACTTGACAATAAGCTTTTGCGGATGCTGCGTGGAACCTATTCTGCTATTCTGCTATTATTCAGTGGATGGATTTGCCTGCCCAGGGAGCTTCCTCCCTGCGCTAGCGTGACTGCCTCATGCTGATATGCATGGCCTCTTGGAAAGACAACAGCCATGGTGCTGATAATGCCAGGTTTGAGTAACTTTTGCTATCTGATTTGCTGCGAGGAATGTACAACAGTAATAGATTCAGAGTGTATTGATGGGAAAAGCAGCAGCCAGCGCTGAGGGTAGCACTCTTTCTTCAGTCGGGAGGGAGGAGGAGGTGCGACATTTTTCGTCTTTAAAGGGTTTTGGTAAGAGAGTGGCAGGTACAACTGTAACTTGATATTTTAGCTCTTTACCTTCAAAACTAAGAAAAAATTGAAATATATTTGTGCAGACTTGTCTTTTTTTCTGTTAAAAGAAAATATATCAAATGTATAAAGGAAACACTGTTGCAGACCCTTTAACAAAAAAAGTTGTTATGAGTGCTACTTGACAAAATAGAAACAAAAGATGAAAACATGTCACGGAATAATTTAGTCATAAAATGAACTGTAATCTTGAAGGTCAAATTTTATCTTAAAAGGTGTAGAAAGAACACTTAGAATTTTTGAGAACTGATAAGTGATTTCATTACATCAAGGACACATCTTCACTGAAGTCGATAAGAAAAAAAAGTAAAACAACTTTTCTCTTCTGCTTTTGAGTAATATTTTGAACATTTCTAACCACATCTACTCTTGAATGACCTGTTTTGGGATAGAATACTGCAAACTTCTCTACATTGCTCTGTCAGTGTATCTCAGCTTGATCTGTAGACCATCCTTGCAAATGAATAAGTCAAGCTACAAGCCTTGTCAAGCTTTTCAATCTTTGTTGCAACTGTAAATGTAAAAACTCATGTTGCTTCAGATTCCTCTTTTGAACATGCATAGGGGTCCAGCTTCTTGTTTGATGCAGGCAGGGAAATAAACATGTGTGACATTCTTCAGGCAAATAATCCTGTTGAAATTAATGGAGCTCCTCATATACCAAAGTAACTGTGGATGGAAGTACAATTGTTCACATAACTGCCACGGTAGCTGTTTTGGTAAACTATGATTGTGTATCAGCCCTACAACACCCTTGTCATTTAACATGTCTGTGTTTTGCTAAATTCTTGCAATTAGTCATTTTTGTTATCACCCTCTCCAGGTCTGAGTTAGTTGTACCTAGTGAGATCCCATCAGACTGTGCTGAATAATTTGGTTTACCAGAAATTTAAGCTGATTTGTCCCATTTGAGTTTGGCACATACTTCTATATTTTATGCCTGTTCCTGTAAATTCCTGAGCTCTTGGGTCCTATCTCATCACATATTTGAATGGGTACTTGCTTTTAAATACTCTCACACTGTCATCCCCTTCAATAGGATAATTTTAATGCATGTTATGCATGTGCTCAAATGACCTGCTGCATTGGTCTAGACTGCTTGAGTTATTAGATGATCAAGCCTTTCAATAACTTCTTAAAATTGGTTTCTAAGTATGCCATGGATTTCTAAGTATGCCATGGGGTTTTTTTCCTTACTCTTTTAAACATGAGGCATAGCAGAATGCAGGCAAGATTTTCTAGTTACCTGGCAATCGTTACCTTTAGTTTACTTCTCAAGACCCTCTGTCATAGGATTTTCAGAATAGTAGTGGAATTTTGCTTGTGCTTTTGTTGTTAATGTTGTTCTGACCCATTTTATTTCTATGATTCTGCTGTGTAGAAGCAGATGTACTTTCCCACAGGAACTATATATACCCCATTCACTCTATAAATAACGTAGTGGGTCAAATTCTGCCCGTGGGTCCCTGCACACAGCTCCCACTGTAGCCATGCAAGGGAATGGTTTTGTCCTACTTGTGCAGAACTCATTCACTAAGGTCTATGGAGCCTCTCTTCTGCCATACTGCAACACAGGGGGCTCTGCACATGGATATACAAAAAATGCTTTTTTTTTAGTCATCTGTCTGGTCTCTGTAGATCTTTTTTATTAAGCTTTCCTGTGTTTTATTACACAATCTACCATTTGAAATGATGAGGCAGAGATGAATATTGACAAAAATTACTCTGAAACTCAAAGTAAGAAGGGCCCTGTTACCTTACCATTCTACCTGATCCAGTTCCTGTCCAAATGGCAATGGCACAATTCCCTTCACCTTCCATGATGCAGGATCAGACCTTGTCATGAAACTGGCCAGGTATGTTGGGGTTGGAAAATATTACAAGCCTACCAGGTTAAACAAATTTCCTCAGCTACTGTAGTCAGAAAAAGAAAGGTCTAATCTTAGTTGTTCAAACCTTTCCACCTTATCACCCAATTTTCCCAGCGGGTGGCTACATCTATAATTTAGTGTGGATTGAGTAAAATAATAACAAAAGCACTTGCCAGTTTGATCTCAGTATGTTTATTTAATGAGTGCTCAATATGCAAGAGAGAGTTTAGCATAGGAGTCCAGACTACAGTGCATTGGTTTGGTTTTTTTTTTTAATTTATTTTATTTTATTTAACACCCAAGGTTAAAAGGAGCAGGACCCCAGCTGAGAGAGTTCAGAGTTCATCTCTGCATGCTCACTGTCTTCCATTTAAATGTACACAAAGGACTAATACAGTACCCGCTCTCCCCTGGGCTGTCTTTGATATACTCTGCTGTGCCTGGACTCTGCCACTCCTCCTATCAGTCTGATCCTACTTCTATTAGCCCGCTGTGCTCAGCACTGTAACCTCATTCAGCTAGCACTCTGCATGCAGGCTAACAACTTCAAGGCTCTGTCAGGCATTGACACATGCAGGCTCCAAGCGGGAAGCTAAACACCCCCCTTCACCTCCTCTCCGGTTACACATTAAGCTCTATTAAGTGCCGGAAAAACACAAATGCTGTAGTGCCATCATTCAACTTTTAACTACCAGTGTATATTTAGATATTCAGCCAGCTTGCCACTGTTGAGAACGTACTCGGCAAACCCTCTGGTTCCTCCCCTTTCTCACAACGAGAGCAGTAAATAGTGAGTTAGCTTGGGGAACGCAATGGTAGAAGGTCTGGGTTGGATATTTATGGCACAGGCATAAAAATCTGAGAGAAAACTTTGACAGCACTGCCTATACTTTTTGAGGCAATAGTATGTGTTATAAATGGAAAATGAGACAAAAATGGTCTCATTCTAGGAGAATCAAGCAGGGTATTTTCAAAACATGTCCTCTTTGAACGCCAGGCTGTAGAAAAGACACAGTGCAGTGCTAGTCTGCAAGCCCTATCGCGCTTTGATCCAAGCACTGAATATATCAAAGTCCGTTGGGTGCTACGGGCAGAGAGAGTTTCGTCACTGTTTCTGGCTCTTTCTAAGTATARGAAATGTCTGACAGCATTTCCTTGAGAAGCTGCACCCTTGCTTCCCGCGCTGGGGCTCACTGCCAGTGCCCACCCACCTCATGGCTTGCTCCCACTCTCCAGGGAGCCATCAAGACCAGGGCAGATTCCTTCCCAACTCCAATATCCCTAGCCCACACATCACTATACTTGCATTAATTAAACACATCATACCCCATCTTCTGGTTTAGACTCTTTGGACAACATGTAAGAAAATGAAAGCACAGGAGACATAAAGGATTTTCCTAATACTTTACTCCTGAAAACGAGTTACACAATTAAAATTAATAACAATAATAATCTTGAGACACGCCATCTCCTCTCTAATGCTTGGCACATCAAACTTTCTGTGACCTGGAGGGCTCCTACTGTTCCAGGTGGGACAGGACTTCTCCATGCCCTGCCAATCTGCAGTAATCACCTTCCTTTGGCCATACAGGGACATCCAGCTCTGCAAAGAAATTTGACTTCTTTTTGCCATGATGCTCCATTCAGGCATTTTCACCCAATCTCATAGTCTTCCAGTACTCTCCTCTTTTGAAAAACAGTCCTGGAAGGAGGGAGGGAAGACGGCAGAACAATCAAAGTCAATAGTACTAGATTGTTTTTTGACAATTTTCCTGTGATAGTCCTTCAGCAAGATGTCAAGCCCCTTTCCCAGGAAGGACGCCTGTCTGGAATGCATTACTGTAACCTGTCTTGGGCAACTTTAAACATGTGTTCAGTACAGCATACAAAATGGAGTTCACGAGACAAAATGGAGTTGCAATTTAATACAGACATACCGCTCTGCCAAACTGTGTCAAGAAAGGGATTTTCCATCATGTAATAATGTTTACAGAGCATCTCTGTTTTTATCTTTAATGGTTGCTGTAACAAGATCAACTGTTTCTTCAGCATAGCCATTTGATGATTTATGTTGTACCCCATCATTATTTTAGTCTCATTTCAGCAGCTCTGAGTAAAATAAAATATCACTGTTTGTCATCGACCAACCTGAGACAAAGTCCACTCTTGGCATTTGGTTTAAAATAAACAAAATTACCTAGTTTTAAAGCTTTTTCAGGATTAGTGGCTTTTAGATAATATAAGTTACAAATTATATCTATGAGCTGTAAGCACTAAAATCACTAAATCACTAGAAATAAATAATCTTTTTACGCAATGTTATTGCAACATTTTCGTAAAACGAAACACAACAAATTRTGTTGGGGTGCTGTCAGAGCAAGGTAAACTATGGTTAAAAGGTATAGCTAAAGTTTAAATTTAAATCTAGCTTCCAGTTCCAATCTAAGATGGGAGAAATTTGTATTTATATTATATGTGATTAATAACACAGGCTTTGAAGATCTGTAACGTCCTTTGAAGAATTTGGAATGTCAAGTCCAAGTGGCTTTACCCAGAAGCTGAACTTATTAAATACAGCAACTTTCAGCAATTTGATCATCTCTCACCTTGCTGCTTCTCCTTTCATCTCTACATTTCAGGATATCACTGTTGAGATACATTTGTGCACAAAACAGTGTCCGAAGTTGCTCCCCCTCCACACCCAGCCCCAAGCTTGTTTTGGCATCAAAAGCCATCTGGGCTAGTATTCATCATGCTTCCCTGCCTACACTGCAGTTGGACGAGATGTAGTACTATCATACTGTGCTGCACTTCAGTATGAACTAGAAGAAGCTCAAAGATCCACATGCTTGATTTTTTTTCTTTTAGCTAATATAACTATGCCCGCAGAACTTAGGGCACGTGTATATATATACACACATGCATACAAAGAGAAATCACATAAGCAATTCCCTCAGAAGTTGAAAACTGTGGATGAAAAAGGAGCAAAATAAACCCTCACTTCTCTCAACAACAGCAAAGAAGTGTGAGGTAGCAAGGAGACGGAGATAAAGGGAGGGGTGAAAATTCGTTCTCCCTGTAATCCAGATAGCACAGGTGACCCTGGCAATGAAGACAGAGTGACTTGGCATAGAAGGTGGTAGCGTGTGGGGAGCGGAGGACACATAATTAGGCTGGAAGCCTCTGTTAAAGCTGTGCATCCCTGTGGCAGTTGTCATCTGAACTAGCTACATGAAGCTAATGCAGGTATGTTTCTGCATTTGTAATCACTGTATATGCACATACAGTTAGCAGTATATAAATACATTTTGTTTCCAGTCATCCTCTTTGGCTTTCAACCCCTTCTAGTTTTCTCTGCCCTATTGCACCTTCCTTTTTGTCTTCCAAATTCTTCTGTGTATGTAGGCTATAATGAAGATTCTTTAAGTTGATGTCACCATGAGAAATTTTGTTCTCTATTTGTTTTTGTGCAACCTGATTATAATGTCTTTGTGACATAGTCCACACAGGGTGTTTTTCATTTAAAGAAGCACATAAAGAATGAATAAAAAAATATCGCTCTTGCAAGCTTTGCTACTTCATAATCATTATTATAAATGCTGGCAGAGTTGGCTGCAACCTAAGTGGGAAGATGAAAACAGGCTTCCTGGCCATGACTACATCATATGACTCTGATGTGATGCCATGCTCATGGGAGACAAAAGCCAGCTTTGGATCCCTTGGTAAATCCATGCCTGATAAAACATCCTTACCACTCTGGGCATTTGCTGAACTCTGTCACAGCTCTTGGATCAGTAACAGTCAGCCAGTGTTTATGTAATTATGTTCCTAACTTAGATGAGTAAATTGCATTTAATAATAGCACTTGGGTATTTTGTGCATGTTGCTTGCTGAACATTGTAACTTACAAAGGGTTATTCTAAGGGAGATTCTAACTGGCCATGCCATAGTGTTGCCTGCATGTTTTATTTATAATAATCATTTAAATAAAAAATATGATGCAATTCTGATATATTAAAAACAGCTCCCAGTTATATATCTTTTCATATCACAATGCAGTCATATTCTTAGTTTGCTCTCACCCAAACTTTTCATGCAGTTACACTTTAATATGAAAAGAAATGTTGTCAAGAGTAGTTATTATCACACATCAGAATATTGTATTAGCATTCACTTTTAATAGATTAAAATGAAAGATTTTGAAATCTGCCCTTAATGATACTGAAGGATCTTGGAGACACATTGGGAAAGCTTTAGATGAAATGTCATATGATATATATACATCATACATAGGTTCATAAAAGACAGTTCATTTAACTGCCTGCCTTTGTGTTTTGTCTGTTCTGTTCGGATGAATCATCCACAGGTTAAGTGATGCTTGTGCAGTTTCTTTGCTTGAAATCAAGCACAGTGAGTGGCAGGGAAGTTTAGGGAATACAAAGTTCTTGTAGACCTGGGATGATGAGTAACATAAGACAATTTTGGAGGCATGGAGTATAACCTGGAAGAAAAATCTGGTGGTTGGAGGCATTTTTGGTCCTATGTGTTGATCTTTTGACTCGCTGTCTGATCTGGATAGGTTGCTTGAACTGCTGTTGCATAAATCACCTCACTTGTAAAGCTGAATTCGAGGTGGACGTAGTATGAGTTAAGCTGTCCTGGAGGAGAGTTGTTGAGAGATGCCATGCTGCAGAGCCTGCATGTTACAAAGCAGTGTATAAAAAAGTGAAATGATTCAAGGTTCATTTGTGGGGTTTAGGGGCTTGTTTTGGAAGCTTCTGATACACATGGGAAAAAACAACAGTAGGACCTTCCAGTTGATCAAATCGTTGGCATTTTTTTCTCAGTTTATTGTTTCAATGTGCGATAGTCACATTTGGGCAAGGTGGGCACATACTTCTAACAAGCAGATGCTAAATAATGCAGTGACTGAACTCCATGTTTGAATATTGAAGACATTAAGTAATAAATCAGACAGCTGCTGGGTATTTTTAGATGTTAACAGGTCACTCAGATTTTACAGACATTATGCATCAATATATTTTTCTGATAATTTACCCTAACAAAGTCATCCAAAATGTTGCAGAAGGTCATTTCTCATTTAAGGCCAAGCCAAAAGGCCAGGAAGTTTGACTTTAGGTATATTTTTGTTTTTCAGTTTCACTGATACATGCTCACATCAAGCCCACAGACCATGTAGAACAAAAGCATTTCAGAGCTAAATAGAGGACCACAAGCAACAAACAGGAAAGGCTGAGAACCAAGATCCTATCAATGCCTGAGGCACACTAGTAGGAAGGCACCGATCAGATAGGCAGATGATCCCACAATAACACACAGAATGATGAAAATTTCCAACATTCATGGAAAAAAGACCTTAGGGAATTTTTTCTGTGAATGCAGACTTGGTGATTGCAAGCTTGGGAGCAAGGACACATGACCAAACATCCAAAAGAGGGAATTATCTCAAAGACTAGTATACTTCATAAAGATTCTTAAATCACAGGCTCAGGCATTATGGAAGGCAAAATAAATTGAAATAACCCTGGACTGTATCTAGCCTGTATGCAGAAAAGGAAAGAAATTTCTTCATGTTCTTTGCAACTAAATATATGCAACATAATATTTGAATTATAGCAATGTTTGCAAGGTAGTGCAGCAAATATAGGAGGGTAATGAGGGAAATTCAAAATAGGAGACTTAAGGAATCATGGGTTCCAGGGCAGGTAGGACTACCATAACCAGCCAGCATAACTATCCTGTCCATAGGTTTTCTCATAAATACAATATGGAATGCATCTTTTCTGACAAAGATATCTAACTTCATTTTAAAATGTCCAAGAAATGATGAGTTTGCTGTTGACATAATGCTTAATTAAATTCTAAAGTAGGAACTTGTATCTTATTTCAGAACTGAATTTCTCTAACTCCCATTTCTCAACACTAGATCTCATTATACCACTGTCAGGAAGGCTGACATCTTGCTGTCAGACATCTTTCCAGGGTGTAAGTACCAATCGCAGTGATCAAGGCACCTTTCAGCCTTTTGTCTGACAAGCTGAATAAGTTGAGCTCCTGTAGGCCTTGCACTGGAGCGCTTGGTTTCCAACCGCAGGCTGTGAAATCTCTCTTCAGAATTTCACCTGTCCATCTGAGCAGAAGAAACAATGCATTTTTTCCAGTGTGCAAACAATCCAGGTGCTAAAAAATTTTCTCCARAGCTCTACTTTGAATGCTAATAAATAACATTCTTGAACAAGAAAGCTGAAACGGCAAGTGTAAACAAGAAACAATAAAGGAACAACCATCAATCCCTATTTTTAAGATCTAATCCAACTATCTCTAGTCCATCAAACTCTGGAAATACTTTCTTCCCTATGGCAGATCTGTGCCCATGGCATAATCCTTTCCCTCCCATAAACTAGGACTTCTGACAGATAGGCTGTGACTATCTATTAAATAGCTCTGGCCAAGAAGGGCAGACCATCAACTGCTGTGCCAGGAGTTGGCACTTGTTCATTTCTACTGCTGCTGTTACAAGCCTTGTAGCCTCTGGCAGAGAAAGAGGATGAACAGCTGGAAGCTGAAACCTTTTCAGCCGCCTCAGCAAAAATTGGTAGAGCTATCTGCCAAAGCCACAGTTTGACTTTGCCACCTTGGTCTAGTTGAATATACTGTACCTTGCAGGCAGAATATCCCAAGAAGCTCAGCGCGGATCAAGAAATGTCCATGGGATATTTCACTGCCACCTTCTGTAGGAGTAGAGCAAGCTCAGTAGCGGGGACTTTTTAAAAATGCTGCCGCGTCATCAAAAATAATGGCTCATTTCCAAAATATGTCACTCTAAGCATTCACAGAAGGGGTCAGGTGAAAGTTTTTTCAAACAGACCTCGTAACAGCTGGAAATTTGTGGTTGATGACTGGGGATGAGGATTCCTGCTGTTGTTCATTTCTACTTGAAAGGTTTGAAAAGATTTTCCCTACCTCCTGAGCTGACACTGGGACTATAGTTGCCTTGTTGGCACTGCCACTTGAGCGGGCATGACAAGAGTTCTGTGGGGACATTTTCCAGATTACGTAAGAAGTCAGTAGTTTTATACTTCTTTGTGTTGGTACAGGATGAGGCTTCAGTTCTGACAGTTTTTCTCCATCTAGACCTTCAGATTTTGATCAACTTCTTTCTATCACATTTCTGTCACTTCTTAACTGCAGCTAAGGGGAGAAAAAGAACAACAACAAAAAAGCTTTATATACATTTCCAGGAATGGTATTTATCATTTACGGAAGGGTATTTTTGCAGTTCTGATCATGAATGTTTACTTTATTCACACATCGAGCAAACTATCCTCTTACACCATACGGTCAGGAGGTATACTGTTTCATACATTCAGATGTCTGAAAGCTGTCTGGAAATGTATTTCCTACGTTCTGATAAGGGAACATTTCAATAGGAGGTGGTTTAATTTGTTTTGAAATTTCAACTCTTGTTCTGCTCAGAAGCTAAAGTTGGAATCCATTAAGATGCATTTTAGTGCAGTTTCTATTCTCATCTTCCTTTTCTCAGTAACTGTGCAATTCACTTAGTACTTCATTACAACCAACAGCAATATGTATACATGGTACACAAAATGAGCCATTTTGTTTTAAAACAGATTGCACATGAAAGGAAACCATTCATTTCTTGCTTGCTAGCTGTAATTACTAGAGCGCTAATTACTCCAAATCACTGACATCCAGGGTCAATAAGGATGACAACAGGAACATCAAAGACAAGATGCACACACGCAATTACAAGTCTCTAAAACCAGGCTGTAATATTATTTTATAGCTACTGTTTTTTTCAGTCAATGCTGAAAAATATTCAAGTTTGCTGAATGTTTACTATTATTTCCTTTGCAGTTTGACGGTGAGAACATGTATATGAGTATGACAGAGCCGAGCCAGGACTATGTGCCAGCCAGCCAGGTGGGTTAATTAATCTTCTCTGCCTTGTTTCAAATTGTAATTAAACAAATTCAAAGAGTTGCATTGCAAATGAGTGGCACTATCAGTAACTGCTGCAATCAGGAATAATCATAATTTATAAACAAAGCATTTAAGCCTTGTTTCCAGTTAATGAGATAGAGCTGATAAAACACCAGAGTTGGCGTTTGTTGAAAGATACTACCTTGTTTCCTCTCCAGAATGCAAGCAGCTGTTTTGCCAGCATGATCTTTCCTAAACAGTTGTTTTACCTTCAGGAAATAAAGTCTTTACAGGTGCAGGCTATTTGTTTATCTGACTGCAGACAAGTTAATCATTATAAGCTACACATGTCACAAATAGCTTTAATTATCACTTGTAGGCCAGTT
The DNA here is from genome assembly GCA_035582835.1 of Phoebastria nigripes. Taxonomy (NCBI): domain Eukaryota; kingdom Metazoa; phylum Chordata; class Aves; order Procellariiformes; family Diomedeidae; genus Phoebastria; species Phoebastria nigripes. The sequence continues at coordinate 978,550 of JAYKAV010000322.1, forward strand.
GTAGTTGAAGAATTGCATTTTTAACACTAATCTTACGGCTGAGGAATGTTGCCAATGTTATACCATTAGCAGTGGGGTTAAGGCAATGACTTGGTCTTCTGGAGCTTGCAGCCCAAAAGGTTTAACGTGATGTGGATTCTTTACAAGTATTTTTGAGTCCTTTCCCTTTTGGGGAACCCTACACACTAAATTCTGATATTAGGTGTATATTTAAAAATCTTTCACGTTTCCACTTGAACCCTAAGATACTATAGATTTCTAGGAATGAAAGATTTTAATTACTTCTTAAAAAGCAAAAATAGTTTTGAAATGTTTGGTTTGTCTACCTGTAGCTACATCTATATGTAGGGGAGAAATTTTCATTTACTTCACATATTTTGTCAGTTTAATTCCACATTAGTAAGTGATGGTGATAGTGGTGCAGGTCCGTTAGATTGTGTCAGAAATTTCCCTGAATGATCAGACTTGTGGTCTAGGTCATGCAATATCTCAGGCCCAGTGGTGGCTAGTCTGATATACCTCTTTCTGACAGGACCAGTAGGATTGTATGAAGAGCTCTCATTAGGTGGGAAATAAGTTTGCATGCATAGTAAATCCATGTAGATGAGCAGGATGTCATTTAGGAATCAACAGCTTTGGAAAGTGACAGTACATTCAAAGCTAAATGTCCTCATGAAGTAGGGTTTTTTCAGATAGCCATGTTGGTCTAACTATTCATGATGTGTAGTACATGGGTTCATTTGGGGGCAGGGAAGGGAGGTTGTGTGAGATGAGCTATATTGTTCAATCAAAAAGACCGTCTTTAAAATGTTCCGCCATGTTACTTCCCAGCCTTCTGTTGAAGTTATTCTGAAATACCTTTAGAGACCAACTGTACTTTGCGTTTAGGATTTGTGCGTGATTGAACTTATTCAGCTAAGAACCCTCCAAGATCCAGAGGTAGTTTAGAATAGAACTGTTTGATTAAAAAATGAAAAATTATATTATTAATTTTTCTCTAACCATTAATCCAAAAACTGTACTGACAAGTTTTAGTATTACTATTAGATTAAAGCAGCCTAGTATCATCTCATTTATGCCTTAAGGGTTTTGAAGTGCAAGGGCTAATTGAATTTGTTTGAAACAGTAGAAATACAAACTCTGTGAATGATTGCTGTTATAAGGCAGCTGCTACCTTTCAGAGAATCATTATGTCTGTCTTAAATAGTTTTGAATAAAGAATTGCAAATCCACATTATACATCAGAATTACTTTTCTTCTGTTGATATTTTTGTACTGTGTATGCATGTAGTTTAAATAATTTAAATGGCATATTGAAAAATTAAGACTATAAGTTTTAATCTTTTATGCAGTTTCTACATGTGCTAACAAGGCCCAGATCCTCAGAGATATTTATGCGTCTAACACTCACTGGTTTCAGTGAAAGTAAGGTGCTTAAAGAACCTTTAAAGATCCAGGCCTAGATATTTTCAGTGCAAATGATTTTGTCTTCAAGGAAAAAATCTGTCAAATGTGACATTTCCAAATTCAAAGATGACAGAAAGCCCTGAATGCTTACTAAGGGCTGGAACCAAGAAAGGGCTTACAGACTAAAAAACTCGCTATGGCAAAGCCAAGCTCTGGGGTGTCTGGCTCCCGGGTGGAGTTCAAAACCCAGAGGCAGGTGTCGAAACTCTGTCCTTTGCTGGGGGATCCGTGTGGCAACAGCTAGCTCAACTGCCAGGCACAGTAGTTTAAGTTATTAGCAAACGTACTCTGGTCAAACAGCCTCCTGTGCCTGTTTGAGAGAAGCCGTCAGCCTTGGGCTGTTGCACCCTCCTTTCGCTTACTGTGATTCTCTCCTGGTGCTTACGCTGTTGCAGCGTTTTTTAAGTGAATATAGATGAAAGCCTGTAATAATAACAATATTTTAAAAAGGAGGCAAAAACCACACTAGGAGCAGGAAGCCGGGGGTGTGCTGGAAATCCTGCCTCTCTCTTGTTTAGGTAAGAACTGGGACTCTGAGAGAAGCCTTCCTGAACCTGTTCCTGACGTAGATAGCTGCTAGTCATTCCTCAAAGGAGCTAAGCAGCTCTCCATTGACAGTATTGGCGAGGTCTTCACCAACTGTAATGGGGCGCTGTTCCTACCTCAGGCGCAAACATTTGGTGGTCACCCAAAATTGGTGAACTGATTACCATTTCAACAGCCAATCTGCTTGTTAATTGGGGAGGGACAGGGAGAGGAAAGGATGTGACTGTATTTTCTGGTCCCTGTTTTCAGGATTGTTTGTTCATTTTCCACTCGCTGTTACCGGACATAAAACAAATAATCCCATAAGAAGAGATGAGAAAATGTTGTCTCCCAGGTGAAAGCCTAGTCACTTAATCCGTAGAGTTTTCTCCTGTGACCATTTTGCATCTGTCCTCACGAGCCTTGCAGTTGCATGACTTCAGCGAGAGGAGTGCAGGCTCCCTCCCATCCCCAATAACTTGGCTGTTCCCTTGCAAGATCAGAGATGAGGGTTTGAATACTGTCAGAATGAGGAGTGAATTCATTTCTCCACTTTCCTTGATGGATCCACATCTGTTAACTAAAATATGAATCCCACATGTTAGGAGATGCACGGTCCCATCAGAAACGTTTATTCGAGCTCTGATCATGCTGACTGAGTCAGATGCAAGCATCATTTTCTAATTTCAGTCTGTCACAGCTTATTTGGGAGGTAGGTTGGCAGCCTGAGTCATGGTATACAACACCAAAGACCGAGGGGTTTCCACTAGGCTGTCTTCAGGATTATGTGACTATAGAGGCAGGATTTTTGGCATCCTGATGCACGCTGACATGCTCACATCCTTGCTTTGGATCTAACCCTGAGAAGTTAGTTTTGCTTGTTTTGCCTTTTCCCTCTAACTTTTCCTAGAATCCAGCATTTCAAGAAATTTGGGGGCTATAAACTAAACTGTGTTGCAGAAGAAAATAAAATTTAGACATCAGAAATGTTTCAATTGCCCTGAAAAAGCTGAGCTTTGCACTTCAGTTCTTTCTGTTTACTGCAAAGTGTTCATATCCAGAAAAACATCACCTTGTATTATTTTAAGGGTTTTAATCAATTTATCCCCTTTGGGCTAACATAAATAAAAGCTCAGCCATTGGACAGGAAAAATATAATTTTGTTCCTTTTGCTACATAACATCAAACATCTGCATAGCTTGGTAATCCAAGACAAGTTGCCTCACAGCATCCCTCAACAATTATCATTTCTGTTCAATTTTCAAATCAGTACATGCTTTGGGACTTATAGACTAAGTTGCTAAGTAGCAACATATGGCTCACTACTGTTCCTGTGATGTTGCTGCAAGCAAATAGCATAATTCTATACTTGAAATGGTTTTTACAGAAAGCCAGTGCTGGAACTGAGCCAGAAGTGTAAGTATACAGTAAAAATTAATGATATTCTTTTAGACTGTCCCAAAAGGCTGTTTGGCAATGTTGTCTCTGTGTACATTTTATATATACGTGTAAGTACTGTATTTTTGGTTATGATATATGTAGTACAGGACTCTGCACTGCAGGCATCTCCTAAATGAGTTATGCCAGCCATATTAACAAACATACATAGTAAAACTACATGACATTTTCACTACTAATTGCACTTCGATCTGAAAATATTTATCATTTTAAAATAAAACTATGCCAACTGCTCTGCATTTCAAATTCTCACAAATATATTCTTTTCTCCCCACACCTATAATTGGAATCTCGGAGATGAATTGTTCTTCATGTAATTCCTCCTCCTGTAATTTGTGGGCCACGCACAGCACAGTATAAAATTATATTGTTTATTTTACATTTCTTTCTAGTCACAATACAGAATGTAATTCAGGACTCTGTTGCACAGAGTATTGCACACTTTTGTAGCCTTCCTGAGGCCTGATAAATGTTAAGGGTAACGAATCCAGCTGCCAAATCACCTGCACGATCCAAAGGGAAGGGAGGAAAACCGGCCTGGACCTGATGGTTTGGGGCAGTACCCCCATCGTCCCAGTGGGAAGAAAAGAGATATCCAAGGCAGAGGAAGGAATATTACTTGCACAGAGATGGTATTTTCCCCCCTCCCGGAGCTATGCCAGGGGGATCCGTATAAGATACGTATGCGTGCTCTTTGATACGTTGGGCACCATGGGTGTCAAAACTATTTTGTCCTGTACACCTCCAGGGTAAAATGGGATAGAATGACATCCACCAGAGAGATTTTTCATGTTAATAGGAAAGTAAAGGGTTCCCCTGCCTTTTGTTGCCGTATGCACATGGCCATAGATATATCCCTAACTTCTTATTTCATGTTTATACCCTAATTTCTTAGAGTATTAACGGGATAGCTATTACTCAGATGAAGTAGGGATGGACAA